>JAJLTU010000043.1:0-103698 GCA_030568295.1 Myxozyma neotropica
AACAGCAGCAACAGCAGCAACAGCAGCAACAGCAGCAACAGCAGCAACAGCAGCAGCAACGGAAACAGCAGCAGCAGAAACAATCAGTTGGAATCAAAGGAACAGGTAGCGGTCATGACATATTAAAGTCAAACAAGAAATTATTTGATATTAAAGGAGCAAGTGGCAAAACGTTTGTCAAAATTACTAATTTAGCACCTGGTACGACTGAAGAAGACATTACTGCGTTTTTGGATAGACTTGGAGCTGAAGTTGAGATTTGTAAAGCATTCTTTGAATTGAATAGTGTCAGTGCCGAAGCGTTGTTTCTTGATCGGCAGAAGGCGGACGAGTGTACTTCACAGATTGACAATGCGTTGGCTGATGGTATGTATTGAAGGTTTGATTGGTTCTTTATAAGCGAGGCGAACAGCTTGCTAACTTTGGATTATTTAGGTCGGGTTATTCGCGCACAGGTGATAAGTAGTACTGCTGCGCGTATTAAAGAACCACCGAAACCAACTGCTGCTCCGGTAGTCGTGCAAGACGGAAGCAGTGGATTTGGGTATGCTATTCATTACTCCTAACTGACCCAATTATGCTCCTGATACTAAAGGCGTTTGAATATAGATTATATAGCGATGCAATCATCAAGAGAGGACGCGGATTTACAGGTAAACAAGACTAAATTTCAAATTTCTTCATTGATTCCCAAGCTGAGGGTATTTGTATTTTTATTTTTGTTGTATGAAAATGTGCAAATTTATTTTTGATTTACTTATATCTGCAAGCCCGATATTAGTTAATTGCTGTTGATGATATTTGATAATTATTGCTTGACGTTGTGTGTAAAGTATTAGCCAGTTACGATAACATGAATTCATAACGTCTCCTGGTTTCTTTATTCTTAACTTGTATTATTTTGATAGTTGTTAGATGAATCAGCTTCAATGATGAAATTGCCTCTTATCAAGCAAATTCAGTTCTACTTCAGCAGCTGTTAATCAGTAGTTCACGTATTATATTATGTACTAACTGCTACTGCTAGATGGATTCCCAATACAAATGCAGTAGTTGCTATGCTAACAAAACACCACTACAAAATTGATCTGACTGTACTTAATTAAATCTCATTAGTAAGCAGCCTCCTACTAAATGCCACGTCGACCGAAGCCTTATTTACGCGTTTAAGCTTTGTGTGTTCCTCGCACGTATTTCTAGCAACGGAAAATCACAAAGTCTTTATTAGATTGCAGAGAGAGAAGTTCAACAGCAGCGCAACGAGCAGTTCGAAAAGGGTTCGGAGATTTGGAAAATACGACGAAGGTTACGAGGATATAGAAGTATGTTCTTAATGCATTAATATCTTTACTTAAGAAGAATTGGGAATCGTTCCGAACAGTTGTGAAATATTGGAAATCAGCGTGTTATCCGTCGAACGTGAATGAGGGATGAGATAGTGCAGCTGCATCACTGTTCGGAGAGAGAACATAACGCAGTGCAGTGATACCGATGAAATGAATTGAAGGGGATCATATACTAATTTTATGAATTATATAGAAATTACGAGATCATTTCAAAAGGGAGACTATTTCTTTCAGAGAGTCGTTTCGCTCTAGGAACTGCACGACACTTTTGATCTCTAGCTGAAACTAAGCATTTCGCGTCACCAGCATCTTATTTATTACGATTGCATTACTCTATATAATAATGTTGATTTCGCGCTGTATTGCAATCTGCGTCGTGGTTTTGGCCACACTTGTCTGTGCAGGACAGGATTACTATAACGTGAGTTCTGTCATCGTCACTATCAATCATTAGAATCGCATTTTCTGACAAGGCGATGTAAATGTGGCTATAGATTTTAGGAGTTCAGCGTGACGCGACTGATAAACAGATCAAGTCTGCATATCGTCAGCTCAGCAAGAAATACCATCCCGACAAGAATCCGTATGTATCC
Organism: Myxozyma neotropica; assembly: GCA_030568295.1. Lineage (NCBI taxonomy): Eukaryota > Fungi > Ascomycota > Lipomycetes > Lipomycetales > Lipomycetaceae > Myxozyma > Myxozyma neotropica. The sequence goes on from JAJLTU010000043.1 coordinate 1,940, forward strand.
TCCACTGTGAACTAAGGAAAACGGCTAATATTTTTACGGAAATACAGCGGTAGCAAAGAAGCTGAAGAGAAATTCGTACAAGTAGCAGAAGCATACGAAGTTCTGCAAGATAAAGAGAAGCGCGATATATTCGACCGCTACGGCGAAGAAGGACTTAAACGACAAGCACAAAGCGGTGGTGCAGGAGGCGGGCATGGAAGCGACCCATTCGACCTCTTTTCGCGATTCTTTGGCGGAAACGGAGGGCATTTCGGTGGGGCAAGACGAGGACCGAACATGGAAGCACGCGTTCAAGTCAGTCTGAAGGATATCTACAATGGGAAGGAGTTTGAGTTTACTGTTCCTGTGCAGACGATATGCGAGAGCTGTGGAGGTTCAGGGTCTGAGGATGGTGAACGACATCAGTGCGCGACGTGTTCTGGACGCGGTATGCGGACTGTTCGACGACAGCTGGCGCCCGGTATGTTCCAGACTATGCAGATGCCGTGCGACGCGTGCAAGGGTGCTGGTACGGTCATTAGCCATCTGTGCCCGGTGTGTAATGGCGCTCGAGTAGTGAAGGAGAAGCGGACGCACACGATGCAAGTGCAGCGTGGAACACCAAAAGGTGCTCGGGTGGTGTTTGAGAATGAGGCGGACGAGGACCCGGAGTGGGAGGCCGGCGACTTGTACGTCGAGATTGATGAGAAGCGCGACGAGAACATGGGGTTCCGGCGGCGCGGGGCGGACATGTTTCGAGTGGAGGTGCTAAGTGCGCACGAGGCGCTCAAGGGCGGATGGAAGCGGGAGATTGAGTTTCTTGACGACACAAACGTTACGGTAGGACGGAAGGCGGGCGAGACGGTGCAGAATGGGGAGAAGCAGGTGATCAAGGGCCGCGGGATGCCGAAGCATCAGCAGGCGGGCAAGCACGGGGATCTGTATATTGACTACGTGGTGGTGTCTCCAGGGAAAAGCAAGTACCTGAGAGACGAGCTGTAGATGCTATAGTTCTAATTCTACTTTTGTCACAAGAACCTGAGAGAGGAGTTGTGGTTGCTTGTGCAGTAGGATGCGGCCTATGTTTACATATGTCCACGTCGAGTAAGCAGCTACACGAGGACGCAGCGCGCACCCGGCCCGCCTCGCGTGGATCTCTCGCCCGCTGTTGTTTACTCCGTCGGGCCCTGGCTAACGCCTATGCGGGGAAAAACTAAGCGAACTGAAATGAAACGAACCGCATGTCGGCGTTCGGGGATGGCGCGCGAATCGCCGCTTTCAGCAATCGGCGATAACTGGGAAGATCTCTTGCTGCCCCGCACGCTGGCTCTTGTTCAGCCTGCGCACGCGAATAGTCCCTTGTCCTGCGATGCGTTCTGAGCGTCGCAATTGTCCGCAGCTTGCCGCTGTCCGACGCGCCAGATCAGGAAATTAATCCACGAGTAGCAGTCTCTGGGGCCAGACGCGAGGCGCTGCTCTCCATTCGCCCGCCACATTCGGCCCGCAGCGCTGACTGAGCCGCTCACGCAGTGATCAGTCAGCATCCTCTGCTCGCGGTATGCGTCGCTGCTTGTCCAGCACCGTGCAGCGAGGCCAATTGCACTGTGCCTAGCTTCTGCGCAGCACCTAATGGTCATTAATCCGAATAGGCCGAACTGCAAGTGCGTCCACAAGTCCACCACCCCTCTCCCAGTGGGGGCCGTGACGTAGCGCGAGCCGCAGCGCATTAACGGGCGCCGCATCATGCGCTCAACCGCCTCGAGGGCTTTACCCATTTGCCCGCCGATGGCTCGGAAATATATAAGCCTGGGCGCTCGCTGGCTTCAATTGCTGTTCTCACTTCCTCATCCGCATTCTCATTTTCGCACACTACTCTACTTTTCAGCAGCACCTAATTCGCAATGGTCAACATTCCCAAGATTCAGAAGGCCGTCGTACGTCTACTTCTCTTTTCGCATCAGTATAGTTGGCGTGGATTGCGCTCTAACGCATAATCTTCCAGGTCTTTGACAAGCCCGGCGGACCCCTCACTTACAAGGATATCCCTGTCCCAACCCCCGGCCCCGATGAGATCCTTATCAACGTCAAGTATTCCGGTGTCTGCCACACCGATCTCCACGCCTGGAAGGGTGACTGGCCTCTCGTATGCATCCTTAGTGATCTGTTTAGCTTAAATTGCATTCCCCATTAATGACGCGGTCTTGCAGGACACCAAACTTCCCCTCGTTGGTGGTCACGAAGGTGCCGGTGTCGTCGTCGCAAAGGGCGATCAGGTTGTCAACTTCGAGATTGGCGACAACGCTGGAATCAAGTGGCTCAATGGCTCTTGCCTCTCCTGCGAATTCTGCAACAACGGCTTCGAGCCCAACTGCGCCGCTGCTCTTCTCTCCGGATACACCGTCGACGGCTCTTTCCAGCAGTACGCTGTCGCGAAGGCAATTCACGCCGCTCCTATCCCCAAGGATGCTGACTTGGCTAAGATCGCTCCCATTCTCTGCGCCGGTATCACTGTCTACAAGGCCATCAAGGAGTCTGGCGTCAAGCCCGGCCAATGGCTTGCCATCACCGGTGCTGGTGGTGGTCTCGGAACTCTCTGCATTCAGTACGCTCGCGCCATGGGTCTCCGCGTTCTTGGTATCGACACCGGTGACGCAAAGTCCCAGATGACGCAGCAGCTCGGTGCTGAGATCTTCATTGACTTTGCAAAGACCAGCGACCTTGTTTCTGAGGTTATCAAGCTCACTGACGGTGGCCCCCATGCTGTCATCAACGTTGCTGTTGCTGAGAAGCCTTTTGAGATGTCGTGCCAGTACGTCCGTCCTCGCGGTACTGTCGTCGCCGTCGGCTTGCCTGCTCATGCTTATATCCGCTCTGAGATCTTCTCGACTGTCGTCAAGTCTATCACCATCAAGGGTTCTTATGTCGGTAACCGTGCTGATACTACTGAGGCTCTTGATTTCTTCACCCGTGGACTCGTCGAGTCGCCTATCAAGATTGTTGGACTCTCGGAGTTGGCTAGCGTCTACGAGCTTATGGAGAAGGGAGAGATCGCTGGACGATATGTGCTGGACAATAGCAAGTAATCCCACATTTTTGATTTAAGTCATTTGGAGTTATTTCTGAGAAGTAGCACTTTTGTTTTTGTGTGGTTTTAGTATGCGAGTTGGGGAGTATTTAGTGCTGGACACCGGAAAATTTATTGTTTTTGCGCGTGCGAATTCTGAGTATGATTTTGACTTGTGATTTCGGTGTATTTTTTGACCTGAATAAATCGAGCTTTAATCTGTGAGACTATTTTTTAAATTGTTTTTGTAGTTTTTGTAGCTAAACGAGTAAGATATGATCAAAGATCTTTAGATCTGATCTTGCTTCGTGCGATCGACGACGAGAGTGGATTCTTGCTCGACTTGGCACGGGCCAGACCCTTTCTTGGCAAATAACCCTAACCCAAGTATATACCTTAAACGCATATGCTCACAGCGTTATTGCGTTTGAAGCCTAAATGAAAGCTACGGCTATGCTCTTTGCAACAGCCAATGAGCGTAAAGATGATGATGGCGACGCGGGCCCAACCACGGCAGTCGAAATTCCAAGTCGAATCGCTCTACCCGTTCGCTCCTCAATTCCCTTCCTCAGCAGTTCTTTTATTTGAATATTCCGAGCCTGTTTGATTTGGTTTATTAGGGGATATATATTTATTTTATTTTCTTCTTAGGTGTGTATTTCCTTGTTTGCTGTGTGTGGGGAAACTGCAATCTTTCGCGCTGGATAGGTTATTTTATTTATCGCTGGTTGCAGAAAGAGCTGACAATCTACTCTCTCTTTTCTTTAGACTATATACAGCAATGTCGTATATCTTTTCTCGTCGTCTGGTTTGCGGTGTTCGGCAAGATGTTGCTGCTCTCGTGCGGAGTCGCCAGCAGATCGTCGCGCCCCGGAGAGCCTCGCATGCTTTGGCTGTTGTATGTGCCCCAATTGGAACGACGACTACCTAATTCATACTATTGGATTAAGCATTATGGCTAACGCCGTTATTATAGCATCGCAACACTCCTGAAAACAACCCGTCGATTGCTTTCGAATTCTCTTCCGAAAACCAGGAGATCGCAAAGTCGATAATAGCCAAATATCCCGCTCAATACAAAAAAGGTGCTGTCATGCCCCTTCTCGACCTCGGTCAGCGTCAGCTCGGGTTTACCTCAATCTCGGTCATGAATTATGTTGCAAAGCTGTTAAACATGCCTCCCATGCGTGTCTACGAAGTCGCCACGTTCTACACAATGTATAACCGTGCGCCGATGGGCAAGTACCACCTCCAGGTTTGCACTACCACTCCTTGCCAGCTTTGCAACTCGGATTCGATCATGAGTGCAGTTACTGGATATTTAGGAATCGGGCCTGGCGAGACTACAAAGGATAAGCTCTTCACTATTTCCGAAGTCGAATGTCTCGGTGCATGCGTTAACGCGCCAATGATTGCTATTAATGACGACTTTTACGAGGATCTTACGGCTGAGGGTATCGTGAATGTTCTCAAGTCTATTCAAAGTGGTGTTGTACCAAAGCCTGGTCCTGAGTCTGGTCGCGATACATGCGAGCCTTTCTCTGGTCGGAAGACTCTACTGGCGGATAAGCCATACAGTGGACCAGATATCACGCGGGCGGATCTGTAGTGATTGGAGCGAGCAAATTTAGAATTAGGTGTTGTTTAGTACTTTTTTTTATGTAGTTTTTTTGTTTTATTTTTGTTCATATAGCTTTCCCTGGGTTTTCTTGCTAGTTTATTCTTTTTATGTCATTTTCATTTTAACTTGGTTTCTCTCACTACGTGCATTTGTATACTTCGTTTAATACGAGTATTTTTTTTAACTAAAAGATATATGGAAATACAAGAATTTTTTTTATTTCCGTAGTACATTAGATATTTCAAATTACATCGCCAAATTTCCATTAAAAAACGCACGCAATCGCAAAACAAAGAAATGACACTTCGGCATACATCAACACTACAGTTTCATAGCATTAATAGCATCAATCAATCCCTTGCTCTCCTTATCATAATCCATCGACGTAGCAGTCATAGCTGCATGTCGTGCTCGCGTAGTTCCGTTGTAAATATCAGCCTTGCTTCGTACTCTAAAAGTATACATCAAAGCGCATCTTTTCTCAACCGTACGAGCAAATTCAAGACTATCAGCATCGCGAAGAGAATGTAATTCACCAGCCGATACTCCCATAACAATGCGTCCGACATCATCAAAACATGAAAGCCAAAGTTGACCGGTGAAATCGGAGACATTGAAACGTAAGACATAACGATATTCAGGTTCGGGATAACTTGCGTTACATTTCTCACAACGCCAGCTACCACCTTCGTCAATTACTTTTTTGTTACAGCCTTCCTTGGGACAAGCAGGGTATGAGAAAGTGTCAGTAGCAAAGTTCGAAATCGTGCCTTTGACTGAGAAATAATCAGGCGTATCATTAAATCCTAGTTGTTCGTCCTTAACTTGCAACATTGTCTTCAAATTCTCAGGACGACCAGTCATCGTACCAGCGGCGTTCTGCATAGAAGTGAATTCGGCAGATTGCCCATTGACTTGATACCAACCTTGTAAACGATGAGATTCAGGAATATCCGGATTAATAGTCATAGTTGAACTTTGCAAAAGTGAAAGTGAACGTCCATTAAAATCACCAACTTTAGCTCCCTTCGCAGCAATAATATCTCCTACTTTAGCAGGAAATTCAACAGCATTAGCTCCCCAAGCAGTTAAAACGATAGAATTGTTACTTTCATCGACGACTACTACATCACGCTTATCAAATGGACGGCCAGTAGATTTCGCCACGATTTGTTGACAATCACGAACCTCGTTTACAACACCAACGACATCAATAATCGCATCTTTATCAACTGCAGAAATCTTACTCAACGATTCAATAAAATTAAATCGAACTTGAGGAATTGATGCTGCACCAACTGAATCTTCACAAAGTTCAACAAGCGAAGAATCTTCAAACATAAGTTCATATTCATTTGCCAAATTTGAAAATTGCTTTTTAGCAATAGTTACTCGACATCCTGAAATATAATAAACTTGACCTTCAACTAGCAAATCATAAAAATTATCAACAGCTTTATTGAATCCAGTTGCGCGAATCTCACTTGTTTCATCAAGAAAATTCACATTGAAAAGTTTACCGGATCCGCGAGCGTTATGATATTCACGGATCTGGGACTTGGACGTAACTCGAGCTTTAATTGTCCACTTGTTTTGATAAGGTGAGAGTTCGTCGATCGTATTGACAGGACGAGAAGGCTTGGACGATTGTTGGGGCCTTTTTACGAGGGAAGAAAAGAGAATTAGCAGTGCGTTTCACATACAATTAAGCATCACAAATCGTAAAACATACTTGAGAGCGGCAACGGCAGTAGAAGGAGCAGTGGCAACAGGCGCAGGACGCGATTCGCCGTAGAAAGTATTGTTACCAGTGGCAGCTTCTGCCGGCGCGTTACCTTCAATGAGCTCGCTAGGCATCACGACTGGGTTTCCAAGTTTCTCACATGCGCCGTACTGTGATAGGAATTCATAGTCACTGACAATGAGGAGTCTGAAATAGGCAAAATCAGTAAATGAATAATAGGAAACAACAAAAAAAGAGAGAATCGGGGTGATGCCTCACGTCTTTTGCTTTGCAGAAACCGTGCTAACGAGATAATCCTTGATCGCAATAATATGGCCTCTATCAACGCCAAGTTGAATAGTCTTATCAGTGAGGCCAGTTTGAAGCATAACTTGAAGATAATTCTCTCCATCAGAAATTACGAGACGAAGACGTTTGGGAGTGCCGTTTTCTCCCCCGATGGATTTTTGCTGGAGAACTTGAACAGTAATTGGACACATATCCGTCGCGCGAGAACGCATTATTTCGCGAAGTTTGCCACTCGAAAGAGGGACAGACAATGCCATATTTGTAATAACCTGAGAACGATGAAGTTGAGTTGGATGTGAAGCAAAAGAGAGGGGCAGCAGGACGCGTTGAGAGGTGGCGAGGTCGTATACAAACAAATTGAGCGCAAGACGCGTTCTGGTTTCCTCAAGGAACCCTAATCACGCGTCATTCGCGCCCGATCACAGATCTCCGAGGGGTTAGTGGCGGGGGCTGCATCGAATGTCTTGTTTCGCCGCTGTACCGCCGCGCGGCTCAGCCTGCAGTGAATGGCTAAATAAAGTGGCCGCACAAGCGCCTCAGTCTCGAAAGGCCCTTGCTTCGTGCTCTCCCCCTCCTGCTCTTGCCTGCTTTCCTACTTCGCGCCTTCCTTCTCACGCCTCCTTACCTCCTTCTTTACACTTCAAGCTGGTCTCCGCGAGGTCTTCGGCTATGTCCTTTCCGCCGTCGCAGCAGGACTCGGAACACAACGGTTTCCGTCGCCGTCCTAATATATTCTCCTTCCTCTCATTTCGCTCGCCAGCCGGTGAAGCAGGAACTTCTTCATCCGGCATGCCTTCGTCTTCTTCGGTATTCGGCTCGGGACTTTTAGAAAAGGGTCCTGATAGATATAAAGGCTCGGTATCTTTTGGGCAAGCTTTGCGCTCGAGACTTGGAAAAACATTTATCTTTGGTGTACTCGTGGTCATTGGATTTCTTCTCTATCTCGCACCGCCTTCCAATGTTTCTAAATTTGTCGAGCGTATGTTTGTTATCCTTTGTCTTTACCCCTCACTTTCTCTTTGATCCTTTTATTTGTTGGGATATTCATTATTATTGTTTGATTTGCTAACTTTGAGGCAATTGTCGTCTTCAGAGCACCCCATTTCTTCATTCAAGTCTGCCTCAACTTCTGCATCAGAGGCTGCTGCGCCGGGAACCTGCTCGCGTTCTCATGACGGTAAAAAGCCCATTACTCAATACGCACTTATGATTGATGCCGGTTCAACTGGTTCTCGTATTCACGTCTATGAATTCCATAATTGTCAGGAAATGCCTGAACTCGTGCGTGAAGTCTTTGAAATGACCCAACCTGGCCTTTCTTCGTATCCCGATAAGCCACAAGCTGCTGCTGAATCGCTTGACTCACTTCTTGCTGTTGCAATGAAGGAGGTTCCTGATGAGATTAAGGCTTGCACTCCCGTGGCTGTCAAGGCCACTGCTGGTCTTCGTCTTCTTGGACCTGCTCGCAGTGAGTCGATTCTCGGAGCCGTGCGCACACATCTTGAGACAAAGTACCCATTCCCTGTCGTTGAAGGTGATGGTATTTCAATCATGGATGGTAAGGACGAAGGTGTATACGCTTGGATCACTGCAAACTACTTGCTTGGAAACATTGGCACAAAGGAAGATGTGCCTACCGCAGCAGTATTTGACCTCGGTGGCGGTTCTACGCAAATAGTATTTGAACCTACATTCCCTGTTTCTGCTGCTGGTGTCCCTGATCAAATGACTGTTGGTGATCATAAATATGATCTTGACTTTGGTGGACGTCATTTTACCCTTTATCAGCATTCGCATCTTGGTTATGGACTTATGGAGACTCGTAAGAAGGTTCACGCGGCTGTTCTTAAGAACGCAATTAAGGCTAATAATGAAGTTGTTCCCAAGACTGTTGTGAACCCTTGCTTACCGCCTTCTATGATTCGTGAAGTTGAAGTTGAAGTTGCTGAAGGTACACTTGTTAAAGTCAACATGACAGGGCCATCATCTCCTTCAGCATCGCAATGCCGTTTCCTCACTGAGCAAATTCTTCAAAAGGATGCTGCGTGCGCCGTTGCTCCATGCTCATTTAACGGTGTTCATCAGCCTTCTCTTTCTCGCACATTTGCGAAGGAAGATATTTTTATCTTTTCTTATTTCTACGATCGCACTTATCCTCTTGGCATGCCCCATAGTTTCTCACTCGAGGAGCTGCGCGATCTTACCGGCAGAGTTTGTAAAGGACAAGCCGGATGGGACGCATTTAGTGCGATTCCAGGAGCCCTTGAAGAATTAGAAGATAGACCTGAATGGTGTCTTGATCTTAACTTTATGGTGGCCGTGTTACATGCTGGATATGATATCCCGCTTGATAGAGAAGTTAAGATTGCAAAGAAGATTAAAGGTAATGAGTTAGGTTGGTGTTTGGGTGCTTCGTTGCCTTTGCTGGATCAGGGTACGGCTGGGTGGACGTGCAAGGTTAGACAGATTTCATAGTAAAGACCACAAAAGCAAAATTCGAGAAATAAGCTAGTTTTCTCTGAGTTCATTTTAATAATTCTATTTTGAACGAATGTGAGGAATGGGGTTGGGGGGTCAGATCATAGATTGGATAAGTTATATGGTCTGTTTTTTTTGGAACTTGATTTATACTTACTTTGGGAGTGTATTATGCAATTTTTTTGTTGTTCATCTTATTATCATTATTGTTTCACCGTTTCTTTCTTGATTGCTATTCTTTTCTGTGGGGCTGTCAATCCATTGTATATATATACTACACTTTCCGCTTTTCTTTGCTTCTTTTTACTTACTAATGATAAAGCATGAACGTAAACTATTTATCTTTTTTTTTTAAGATATTAGTATTGCTTCATTATTCATTCATCGATACTATCATACATCATTTATTTTATAATACACCAATCGGCTTAGCCGTCCATTGACCTTCATATAACGTCCAAGGCTCCTTGATCACATTTTCAGTTTTTACCTCCCTTTTCTCTGTTTGTACGTCAGTCAATATTTCTTCTTTATCTGATTCCAAGTCTATTTCTTGCTCTTCATCAACCGTAATCATCATAGAATCTTCAGTTTTAGTACAACTGTCAACCGATGACATTCGTTTATCGCGTTTCCCGGTCATCGCTGAGGTACTAATCTTCTCAACAGAATCAGGAAATAGAATCTCAACCTGTTCGCTATATATTCTAAAAAATTCGGCATCACTATCATTATTAATATCTTGGCAATGCTTTTTCGCGATTTTAAGGAATTCAAGAAAAATAGGCGTAGGTGGACTTAATTCTGCGCAAAGTTCACTAAACTTTGCAAATGAGATATGAAAACCTGTTGTAAATGCTGGTGAGACATTTGAAGTTGTAAGATCATCTGTTGAAGAGTATCGTCGCTTTCGTGTTTCTCGAACTGATGGCCCTGCTGCATGTTGCTGTTGAGCTATTGCAAGTGGTGTTGAGAGAATATGCCGCAGCCAAGTTTTAGCATGAAAAACGTGTGGTGGATCATTGTTAATATTTGAAGTTGGAGAGCGAAGTAAGATTACTGATTCATCATGATCTTGTTCTTTTGCTGTTGCTGCTTTTGAAATGAATGATGAATCCTGGTTCGAAGAAATGATGATTCTTAGACAATGGGATATTAGAGAATTGGTGACTTGAATCGGTAATTGTTGTAGCAAAGCAGAAAAGTAACTAATACTTTCAAGGGAAGTAGGTAATCTTCGTTGTTGCTGCTGCTGTTTTTTCTTTTGATTTTTTCTTGTTTTCTTCTTTGATATTTGATGTTGTGTATGATCATTAGATGATTTTGCTCGGAAAAAGTTGAATATAAACTCTGTCGACTCTTTCACAAAGACCTCAGGATCAAGCGTACATTTTCGATTTAATAACTCAATAGTTTGCCAATACATCTTTGCTGATGCTGATGAGTTCTTTCTTCCGTATATTGGTTGTCCAAATGAACTCTTATTCAACTCGAACTCAACGTCATCATGTTCTTCAACATCGACTTCAGCGTCATCGTCTTCATCGTCAGCTTCATATAAATTCGCAAATGTCTGCAACGTCTCTGCTATCTTTTCAGTCCCTCCATTTTCCAATCTATCAAGTCTTTGTAATTCGGGAATCCAATAATGTGCTTTAATCCATTCCAGAGCTTCCTCAACCGCTTTTTCCAGTTCCTTTAGACTAGGTAATCCTTCATGCGTACAAGCATGTCGTAATTCAACAAAAGCTGTTGGCATGTCAATCTTTGTTGCTAATGCAGTAAGTGGCATTGCATATTGTGCAGTTTGTTGCGTATCTAAAAACCCGTTTACGAATCTAGTAATTGCTGCTGCATAGGAAAGTCGTTTGGCGAATGAATCTAGCGATCGCGATGTGAGGAGGGATGCTGAAGTTAAGAGTGCTGTACATTCGATGCCGTAAGGAACTTGTCCTCGTATCACGTATGCTTTGGACTAAGTATATAATCATATTAGATCTAGACAATCTCTAAAAGCCATGGCACGAGTAGAAAAATAAAAACGTACAAGGGATATCGCCTGAGCCCGATTATGTTCAGTCTCTCTCTGTCCTCCTTCTGCTTCAGCACCAGTATTACCACGACCGTAAAACCAATTAAAAAGCTGCTCAAGTTCAGAACAATCTCGATAGGGAACTATTCGAGGATTACGGTTCATTATTTTGAGAAACGTGTTTTATGTTTTGTAGATTGTCTTGGATCGTTCTACTAGTGTAGTTTTGCCATGACGATAGGATTTGAATTTCTTCGCAGGGGTGCGGCTTGGGTCTCGATCCTCTTCCGCACATCTGTCCCGCTCGTCGACGATTCTGCTAGACTCTGATAGATAATCAAATTGCTGCTGAAAAGAGAAACGAGAAACGATTTATTTCCCTGAAGCATGACAACCATCGCTACCAAGTGGACTAATAAATACTTGAAATAGTTCGTATTCAAAGGAATCTAAGTATCAAATTAATAGTAGAACAAAAAGGCCAAAATCTAAAGGAGAGTACAATTTTATATCTCTGATTAGTGCCTCAATTATCAAATGCAACAAATCATTAAAACCATCCAAATAAAACAACTGCAACGCCATTATATATAAAGGAAATGAATGAACAGAGGAAACGAAGAAAAGGAACGTGACAATCTAATAGTACAAAAAATAAAAGAAACGCAAAACATAATAGTTATTCAAATTATAGCCAAATCGAAACTGATCAGAAACGTAACTGGCATCTCTCCGTTAACTAGTAACATAAACAACACCCAACGAAAACCCAATAATCAACGCCAGAACAATTATGCACGTCATCAATATCGACCTCCTCAATTTCCTCGCTTCCCCGCGCGCCTGCTTTCTTCGTCGCGCCTTCATTGCATGCCTATGTTGCATCTGCTGCCGAACTTGTCTAGATCTTCTCTCCATTGCATCCGCAGTCAAAGGTGTATTTTCGTCATACTCAAAATCGTCATCATCAAAATCATCATCATCACCTTCCGCACCTTCATCATCATGCAAATCAATGACGTAGCCATCATGACCAACTGCTGATGCAGCGCCGCGATTGGAAAATGCGCGAGGAGACATTGGCGGCAGTCCACTTGCTCCCGAACCATTCTTGATAGAGTTATTGTATATGCTATTTAATGCCCTTGGATCAAGACTTTTGATAGATTGAGATGCGCCAGCGACTGATCCCGGCCTTAACGGCTGATCTAAAGTATTTCGCGATCCAGGTATACCAGAGCCAGCAGCCAAAGATACGATCGACGGTGATCGCGAGACTTTAAATCGAGCAGGCTGATTTGGATCTCGAGGATTCGATTCATATACGAAAGTTTCATCCGAATCATCTGAATCGTTGTCATCGACTGCAGAGGCGATTTTGGCGGCGAAGATGTCGGCCCGGGAGGTGCCCTGGATATGTGGTAATGCTTTCGGTCTCTTTTTCTTGCTTTTGACGGAGTTCTTTGGGTTCTGTGGTGCAAATAACGCGTTAGTTTGAAAACTTGGCTTAAACCAAACAAAATAAAAGAAGAAAATGAAGACATACCGTGGTCTTACTACCGCGGAGACTTCCTTGCGCCGAAGCACCACCGACCGCAACAGAAGCCACAGTCGCAACAGTTTCAGTCTCGACCGTCATTGCATTATTTCCAGCTCCAGCAGCAGCTTGAACAGTTTTCGCTCCAGTGCCAATATCAACTTGTTTCTTAGCTGCTCCGGCATTTGACGGGGTTGAAGACGGGAAGATACGGCGCACGGAAGCGGGACGATCTTCGGAGCGGTAGCCGCTGTCTGATTCGGATTCATGCTGCTGCTGCTGCTGCTGCTGCTGCTGCTGTGAGAACAAGCTTGAAATTGTTCGGTTGGAAAGGTCTGGTCGAGGACGGTTCAGTGTGCTAGAGTTGAAGTTGTTGGCGTTGCTGCTGTCGATAGCGTGTTCAGGCGCGTTGTCGGATGCGGACTTTCGAGGGGAGGATTGCATCGAAACCGAGCGAGCTGCCGTCTTTCGAGGCGACAGTGGCAGTTGATTACTGTTACTATCACTAGCATTGCTCTGCTGTTGCTGCACAGAGTCCGAAGGGAGCTCAGATGCCTGCATAGCGCGCTGTGGAGGATGAGGGGAGGAGATCTTGCCTGTCTGCGGCCCGTCGGACGAAGGTGGTCTCGCTCTGTTTTGGTCCGCGCTCTGTTATTGTCCCGTCCCGACTTCGTCGCGCAGCCTGGGCCGAACCCTCGCCCTTGGTCATCTTGAACTCCGCTCGCGTTGCCTCAAACGGCAAAACCCTTACTGGCGCTTTATTCTATTAATTCAAGGCACTTTGACCTATTCACTTGTAGGCGCCGCAAATATCAAGTATATACAATATATATTCGGCGTCAGATATTAGCAAATAATACACTCCTCTTGCAAAGATATGCAACATCAAATTAGTACTCGTTTTTCGCATCAAGTAGAACAAACCCGGATATCATACCATAGAGCAGCAATTCAAATCATCACAAAGCGAGCATGAAAAACTCCCGAATTTCAACAATTAATAGAGAGTAGTACTTATTTAGTACTTAATAATATATAATAAAAAAACGCCTTTCCCTCCAAATCCCTCGTTCCATCTTCATTAGATTACTTCGACGCTCGTATGCAACAGAATACGCATACATATATATACAATATAAAAATCAACTTTGCCTCATAAAATGCAAGTGCCATTAGAAATAATGTCTATTACGACCACCTCGAGAACTGCACCAGTCGCAGAATAGTTCTGTAGAATCCTCCTGGTGTGTACGGCAATACTTTGCCTTGCAAAATTTGCAAAAATTAAGGATTCCAACTCGGCAATCTAAATCAAGCAAGGTCAATATCACAATTTCGAAAATAGTTGAGAGCAATAGAGGAAAAAAAAGCTTACCATCACAAGTAGGGCCACAGTCATAGCAATCCAATCTCGCTTTCGAAGCGTGCGGATCACAGCTCGTGCACCAACTCTTGTTGCATCCACTACAGGTTCTCAGCATTGAACATCTCAAACATAACTTTTGCGCAAAATTGCCACAGCCAGCACATTGTCTCATAGCATGTTCGACTAAATACCAACCGGTGGGAGCTGCCTGCAGTCCACCACCAGCGGTTGCAGTAGGCGTAATATTACCTTCGCGATGCGACACTGCTTCGCATGGTACTAAATCAGTTTCAACACCGGCTTCACGAGCTATAACCTGGAAAATCGGAGCTGTGACAGAGATCGAATCGGTGGGGAAAGTAGGTCCACCGAGTAAAGCGAGTGATTTGATTGTAGGTCGACGAGCGCACATAGGAGTACAGCAAGGCGGCGCAAATGCATCGTCGACGACAGCAACAGTGTCGTCGTCAACTGCACTTGCAGCAGTTGCATAGTCAATATCTGCGTCATTGAAACACTCGTAAGCGCCAGTGAGCTCATAATCTGTAGCGGGCGAAGAACCGAGTGAAGCAAAGTTTGAAGTGCTGCTAGTAGAGGAGGCTGAACCAACGGGCGAGGATGAAAGTTGTGGACGGTTGTAATGCAGAGCGACTGCTTTTGCACGGGTAGCAGCCTCGTGAGCGACAAGTGAAGCTGCGCAGACAGGGAGTGGGTTTATATAGTACTTTTGTAAGATTTCGCACATATGCTCAAGAGACCAGCCATAAGACTTGCGAAGACTGAGATGGCGCAGACGAAAGTCAAGAAAGAGCGAAGCGAGCAGCGAGTCATCGACTGAGCAGTTGTCGAGGAAGAGAACTCGTAAACTGGATCTAGCGGATGGCAGAGAAAGAGCTTTTGACACAGTGTGGAAGGAGTAGGAGGAGAGGTCGAGGTAGTGCACAGCTCCCGTCTGGGAAAGGAGGGAACGCGCGGTGGAGCATGTCGCGGCAAGGGCGCAGAGCGAGTGGACGTCAATGAAGGGGGTAAGTTCGCGGAGGACGAGGTCGTTGGAGAGGACGTCGAGAAGAGTGGTAGTGCCGCCCATGACGGTGAGTGCGTGGGCGCGTGTGCGTTCGACGAAGACGGTCATGGGAAAATAGTTCTGGCTGACTGTCGGATAAAAGGTGCGGCTCGGCCTATCAAGTGGATCTCCAAGTTCTCAGACCAATACGGCTGGTAACTGCTGCGTCGAGTCGACAGAGAGCAGGGGCGCGGTCAAGAGGTAGACAGCGAGCGACAGAAGGCAGAAGAAACCGTGGGCCAGGAGGAAATCAGGCAGTCGGGGCCGAGATGGCGATGCTATATGTGGCCGGAGCCTGGCGAACATCGGGCTTACCGGCCGCCGCCAAAGTCCCGACCGCGCTCAGCAGCAGCAGCAGCACCCACATTTGGGCAACAGCAGCCGCAGCTCATCGCGCCTCCAAGGGCCTCTTGCCTGCCTGGGCCCGAGCTGGCGGCCACTTAGCGTGCGCGCATTTGCGCTCTTTCCCACTTCGACATGAGGACTGTGCGCCACCGCAGTCGCTTGTTGCTTGGTTCTGGACTGCGGCGGTCCAAGTTTTAGTTTTGTTCGGAAGTATATGTGGGTGCTGGGACGGTCGGTCTCGACTTTGCCTCCTTCTTTCCGAGCAATCACGTATTGCAGCAGCTATTAATATTTATATATATATATTATGATGTACTGTAATAATCTGCAATCATAACGCAGGTAGTGTAAGCCATCTAATCAACCTTTTTCACAGAATATAATCAGAATACTCTTCTCTAATCCAGCTGTTGACGTATTCAAGGATAAAGAATTCCAAGGTATCGAAAACAGATCAACCATTAAGACACTGAGCGACTTCTTCTCATCCGAAAGAGATCCATACCCCATTGCTTTCTTCCAAAGCGTCCTCTTCCAGATTCATCCGCTGCTGAGTCCTTAACATCCTTCATTACTCCTTTTTTGGTATCATCGCGGCTTTTTGCCGCCAAATTCAACTCACCGGGTATATCAATAGAACTGCAGCTACAGCTATCAAGAGCGGTCTGCACAAATTCCCCAAACTTCCCACTAATATACTTCTCAAAACTTTCATCGTCAATATCCTTCTCGTCAACATCCGAACTCAACTCCCCATCCGCAGCAATTAATCCATCTAAATGATGAGCTTCATCTTCGTCTTCCTCCGTAATCGCGAATTCAGGACAGAGAATCATCTCAGCTCGCCTTCTCCAAATATAATTCCTATCAGCAGTGAAACTTGTACTGGAGCCTCTACAAGGATCTCTTTTTCTTCCACACCACACATCATCACCAATACTTCCACCACCAGTAGTAGCGCCTCCGGCATGTCTTCGCATTCTAGAATAGGAGCCAAATCTATCCAAACTCCTTCTCTCTCTCTCCAAAATCCCCGCCGTGGTTTCTCCATAATCAGCAGCTCCAGCTCCAGCACTACAATGATCATCCGGGCGTTTCCAATCTAGAGCCGAAGAAAACGTCCAACCACATTCACCATACTCAACTCCATAAAAATAATACTGCGGATTACGTAGTTCCATAATCGCCATACTGCGCAATAAAGCACTTGCACAGCGCTTGCGCATCATCGCATCCACCTCTTCATCTGGTACTGCGTTTATCGCCGCGGTATTCGAATGATGAATATATGCATTTGTAGATATAGTTGCTGGTTCGGAATAGAGTAACCTGTTACAGAAATATCGCATATAATCTCCAAATGAACGCCTTCCACCTTCAAAGCGCAAAGAAGACGGCATGGCGAATCCAGTATATGAGCAATATCGTCGTGCGCTAACAGGAGGCGGTGGTTGACATGCTGATTTGCTGTAATATTCATCTTCATCAATCGTGATATCATCAAAGTAAGAGCATAAAGAAAGCGGGAATGTGCTGTTACTATTATTATTATTATTATTATTATTATTATTGTTGTTGTTGTAGTCGCCGAAAGTTGTGCTGTGGCTTAGGCGTTCAGCGTGAACGCGGAGGTTATAAGTATACGCTTCATAACTTAGACGAGGCAAAGCAGCTTTCTTTGCACGATTAAAACGGAATGTTTCACGATTAGCAATATCTTGCACAAGAGGGATATATAACTTCAAATATTCCGGGCATCTAATCTCAGTCGGTGTCGTACAGAGCAGGACAAGCAATGACTCTGGGACTGATGGTAAGTCTCTTAAGTGCGAAGGGATGGAAAACCATGACGTCGATTTTATAAACGGATGTGTACAAGCAAGACTTTGTAAGCGACGGGGTTGGAATTTCCCAAATCGACATAGCGAATGCGGATAGTGATGCTGCTCAGCGCGAAGAGAATACTGAATAAGACTAAAATTCGCAGAAGGCAAAGCAGGCGGTAACGTGAACGTCGATGAAGCAGCATCTGTGCCACAGGCGGCCTTGTATTCACTACTATCTTTCGCT
Source organism: Myxozyma neotropica (assembly GCA_030568295.1). Classification (NCBI taxonomy): domain Eukaryota; kingdom Fungi; phylum Ascomycota; class Lipomycetes; order Lipomycetales; family Lipomycetaceae; genus Myxozyma; species Myxozyma neotropica. Next base: position 19,527 of record JAJLTU010000043.1, read on the forward strand.
GCCATAGTAGCTGATTCGTAATCTTGAGTACTTGAATTACGATTGTGACAAGAAGACGATAATGAACGAACGCGAGAGACTAAGCGGTGGCAGCTATCGCTGATTTTACGACGATGCCGATGACTAAATAATTCATATTGCTGCTGAGTGCTGTTCTCATCATCGTCTTCTTCGCAAATGGTATTTGAGATTGCTGATTTCTCGGTTGCTGATAAGACGGTTTCTTCGTTTGTTTGGACAGTTGGCATATCGAGTTCAGTGTGTCGACGGCTGCGAAGGGAGCTTTGCATGGTTTGTATATGATCGACCCAGTGGATAATGATGCTATAGCACAAAATCAAATTTAAAACAAAAATTCGTATCGCTTCGTGGCATGTTATTTAGTATCTGTTCGCGCCGGGAATGACATTCCACTTGATATTGCGCGATGCGGGAGCGCACCTCGAAGGAAGTTTCGTCGATTTTGATTCTGACTTTTCGCTGAAGTAAGCTCAGGGGCCGTGTACGCGGAGCGCCAACTCGAAGCTCTGATTTACTGCATACCCAATTTCTCAATCATCCTCACATCACAACACGCACACAATGACTCAACTAATACCAAGATTACGATCCTTATCAATTCTTCTCATTTCATTAATTTTCTTTACGGCACAATCCGTCATGGCAGGTTCAGCATTTTGCAGATGTACATGTATCGCAAATTCGACGCTCGTGCGCATGCCTGATGATTCAGCTCAGGGATGTTTAGATTGCACACGACAGTTTTGTATGGCTTATAATCTACCAATATGTAAAGATGCAGAGGAAACTGATGTTAGCGCTACTTGTTATCGTACGTGTTTCTTTTTTTACATGTCGCTTTTCGAGAGATTTGCAAGATCAGTATTATTACAGCCATGGACTAATCCATCTCTTCTTATTCTAGAGCGCGATTCAGTAAAAGACGAAATTGTTGTGATTTTATTTATAATTATCACTGGTGGACTGATACTTAATGCTTTACTAAAGGCCGCTAGAGCGAGACTTCTTGAGGTATGATATTAGTGCATCCGTCATTGCAGCTTCCTTTGTGAAGTTAGTGTGACTCTATTGATTGACTGACGCCTTTTGTTAAATTTTAGCGGAGGCGAGGAAATCCATTTTGATTCCAGATTTATGAGAAAATTGCAAAAAATATATATAACGCTCTGGTGGATAATATGGTGGGAGAAGATTGGAACGGGAGTTGACCGGGATCATTAATAAATGCCATTTTTAAAATCAAAGCGGTAGATTGACGATAGGGGATTAACGAGAATCACATTAGGAACTTTATATGCTTAGGATGGTAGTCTACAGAAGTTGTAGCTATTCACTGTGATCATCCTCTTCGTCATGATTAATATTAGGCAAGATTTTGGACCATAGCAGCCACACTTTAGAGACGCCGGCAAAGTGTATCTTGCGATTTAAACTGATAAGAAATCAGAATCAAGTTGCCTTGAAAATATTCGTAATTGCGAAGTAGCAAATGCTGCGAGTTTTAATCCGATTGCGAATTATTAGACCTTGTCTGCTGCGTTGGAATAATCCAAAACTCTAAACTCAAATCCAAGAAGTTCAATTTAAACATCCCCCACCTGCTCTTCCCAGGATTTCCGGACTGGCCAACTAGCGAAATAATACTCGGAACGGTTACGCAGATACACAAACTTACACAAATTAGTATTTAGATACTTGCATAAGGGAATCACTTTACACTGCACAATTATAGAAAGAACAGATGCAGAGCGAGCGACAAGAGCCGAATCAAGAGGAGCTAGAACAAGTTGAGGTCGCGACGTCGTTGGCGGCGCCTGTATCGGATTATGGACCAGATGACTTAGATGATGCGACGATATTACGACTAACTCAAGAAATAAAAGACCATGAAGCGTCCAAGGTATGTCCGGTTTTTCTTGCTGACGAGAATATGCATAGCTGACGTGCGGAATTCATCGTGGTAGACGCCGCTGGTGGGAGAAGTAAAGCCGATTAGTGTGCTATTGGATGAATACGTTGATCCCACATTTCGCGGGAAGATCAAGGTATACGGAGTGATTGATTTTGGAAAATAAATACTAGGTTTTTATTGCTAACCAAATTGCTGCTGTACTTAGGCATTGGGAGGCGGTAATGCAGGATACCGACAAGTTCGCGGAGACGGCAATTGCGCATGGAGAGGTATATGCTTATCAACCTTCTCCGACGCAAAAAGCAGAAAATAAAAATGAATACTAACGGCTTATACGTAATTAGCGTTTGCATTTAGATTTTTTGAACTGAGCTTGCAGCACTCCCCAGAACAAATCAAAGCGCTAAAATCAAGTATAATGTCTCTAACAAAACTTCTCGACCAAGCGGGCTACAACGAGAATGGCTACATTGACTTTGTGGAGGAAACTGAGAGCTTGTTCGAAAAGCTTCCAGCTTTAGCGATCGAGCAGCTGGAACTGGAGTTTAATAACATGGAAGTCTCGTCTGCAATCATTGTACATTTTCGTTTACTCGCAGCGGCGTACGTCAAGACGCACGCCGAGGACTATATGCCATTCATCGACGACGGCGAAGGCACGACTATAGAAGAGTATTGCAATCGCCAGATTGAAGCATTTGCGGTGGAAGCCGACCATTTGGCGCTGAGCGCGCTTGTGAACGCGTTTGGAGCGGTAGAGCTGGGAGTCGTGTATATGGACCGAAGTGCGGGAGATGGAGCGGTGGTGCATTCATTTGAGCCGATGTCGGCGGCGGTGGACGGACCGAGGATGAAGATTGAGCTGCTGTATCGACCGGGCCATTACGACATCTTTTACAGGTAGTACACTACCACTACAATATATGATCGAAATTCGCCGGCTGATTGGACCAAAATCACGAAGTCTGTAGTCGCCGTACGCACGGGTGACGGCGCCGAGCACGATTACGACAATTTCCTGAGTGTTTAGGTCAGACTCAGTTTGGCCCTGTGGGCGCCCATTGTTTGGGTACGACGAGGGCAGCCAGAGCTGTAAACAAAGCCCGGTAGAGTCTAAGCAGTCTGCGATGTGTGCCCCGCTAACAAACTTAGGCGGTGGGGCACACGCTGGAAGGGCTCAAACCAAAGGGAAGATAAGCTCCGGGATCTGCGCCGGAAGCGGTTTAGTGCAGGTTATGATCGCACGGCGCCGCGGCCAAGCGTGATGTCACCGCGCAGGAAAGCGTCATCGGCCGATGGCCCTTGTTGGCACAGCAACGGCCGGCTTCCCTGCTGCATTGCGGCGCGGTCGACTGAGACCGAGCCAGCGATTGCCTGCGAGATAGTCGACAAAGAGTGTAAATATAGTTAGTAGTAGTTGTTGTAGTTGGCTGTAGATGGCAGCAACCGGTCGCGAGTCGAGGGCGGCGGTGGCTACAGATACGGGCGGCCCTTGCTGTCGTGTGCCCGGTGTCGTTCCTGTAGATCTCCTGCTCTGTTTTCTCTGCGAGATATAATCGGGTGAATCTTCCTCGCTTCTCTCTTCCTCTCCCGTCTTCCTCTTCTCCTCCCCCCTTTCTCCCCTCCGTCATCAACTCCCGCTATGGCCGCTCCAAAGTTCCTCCTCACCTTCGTCCCGCTCGTCCTCACCGCGGGGTGCGTAGACCCTGTCGTCGTTTTCCCTGATCTCTGCTCCCCGCAAGGACCCTGCTAATCACGCTGTTCTCTAGAGCGACCGTCTTGCTGATTTTCATCATGCTCGCCGGCACGCAGGACAACGACCCCCTGAACCGCATCTTCTACATGCAGACTGACACTTCCGACATCAGCGGCGCCTCCTCCACCACGCGATGGACTCTCTGGAACATATGCGGCGTCTCTGGCGGATTGAACTCGAACTGCGGAAGCAACAAACCTGCGTACGCCTTCGAACCCGCCAGCAACTTTGGTACTACCGACGGCATTCCCTCCGACTTCATCGACAGCCGCAACAGTTACTACTATCTCTCGCGTTTCGCCTACGCCTTCTTCTTCATCGCTACTGGATTCACTGGTTTCGGTTTCATCACCGGCATTGTACGTTGATATTTTTGACTGGTTTAGAGTGTGGTCCATGCTAATACCATCTATCGTCCCCAGCTCGCCCTCTGCTCGCGTCTCGGTGCCGCGATCTCCTCGTTCCTGATCTTCCTTGGTTTCATAACCGCGATCGTCGCCGCATCTCTCGCGACCGCCCTCTTCGTCAAGGCTCGCAACACCTTCAACGACGCCGGCATGAGCTCCCACCTTGGTGTCAAATTTTTTGCCTTTGCCTGGACTGCCGTTGCTTGCACACTCCTTGCCTCGATCGGCTACATGATGGCTTGCTGCTCTTCGCGCAAGAAGAGTCACAACCTCGGCGACCTCTCGGATGAGCCTATTCCAATGAACGAGAATGAGAAGAAGCGTGGTGGTTTCTTCAGAAGACGTAAGGACAGATACCCCGAAGATGAGATCGTTGATCACGAAAGCCAGGAGCCAGTCATGAACAGATCAACTATTGGCGGAAACGTGTACTCCACCAGCGTTCCATCGGAGAATGTGCCTCAAGATACCACCGTTCCCGAGGAGTCTAGCTACGTCTTTGGCGATCGTCACCACGAGTCCTACAAATAAGCGACTTTGATTTAGCTGGCCAATCGCGACAGTTTTGTCAATTGATTTTGCGGTTGTGATGGCAGTGCTAGTTTGTGCGAGCGGAGTGTTCGATACGATTAATGACCGTATTCATTACACTCGTAACGACAAAACAAAAAAATAAACAATGATCAGCAGTGCATGCGCATGAATTGGTGATGTTTAACTTGATGGCTTGGAAGATGGCTGACATGTATAATGCGGAAAGGCGTATTTTTTATTCTCATGTGTAACACTTTTTTTTTTGACCCTGAAGAAATCTAAAGAGCGTGCATGGTGTATAAGCTGCAGTCTTCTTTGCAGATCTTAAACTCTTATGACCCTTTCTCTTTTAGTTGATCGATTTTATCATCGCTGTTTTTTTGGGAAGGTATTTTAAGGTAAAGGCAGTTGGATACCTCGTTGCGTTATTTTTCTTGATTGCTTGTTTAATATATCTCGGATAGTTTTTGTATCTAAACCTTTTTTTTGCTTAATTTTGTGCTCTAATCACTTATTTTATTTTTCCGTTTTTACTTATCTTGTACTTTTTTTTCTTTTTGATCTATTTTTGTGACCGATTTGCGGGTAATATGACGATTGTGTGCAGTAGATACACGTTTGAGATGCTTTTTTAATCTTGCCTCTGCGACGATGCAGAGCTGTAGAAATTAGTAGCGCACTTGAAATCCATGCATATGACTCCTCATCAGACCGGGTTTGTTATGCTATTCTCGTGTCGATGAATTGACAAAAGCGTATCACGATATGAGGGAAACCCACTCCGGGGTTTAACCTCGGTGGTGCACCCTGATGACATAATCCGTGATAGAGTCAGCTGACCACCAGCGACAGCGATCCGACGGGCAGCAGGATGGTTAGGGTTTAAGGTGCGCGACAGTTCGGCCGGGTTCTGGCACGTTTTCTCTCGAATCCTCGTCGTGGTTCCTTATATATTCTCCTACTCATCCTCTGCCACAACCAACTCCACCCTCTCATCCTCCAAACAGACCGAAATGCCTCGCCAATCTTCTCGCCGCTCTGCTCCCGCTCCTCAGCGCAGACCCATGTCTACCCAGGCCGCTGCTCCGCCCGCCACCCGCGCCCCTCCTCCGCCCCCCGCGCACTACCCCCAGCAGCAGCAGCCGTCGCTCTTCGGCCAGGTATGCTTACCATTCTCTTCCTCGATCGTCGTACTTATGATCTTGCTAACCAATCTGGTTTTCATTCAGATGGCCACAACTGCGGCCGGTGTTGCTGTCGGCTCTGCCGCTGGCCATGCCATCACCGGTGCCCTAGGCGGCATCTTCGGCGGCGGTTCGTCCGCTCCCGTCGAGACACCCGCTGCTGCGCCTGCTCCTACCCAGTACGCGCAGAACTCGAGCTACGATCAGCAAAATGGAGTTCGCTCGTGCGAAGTCGATGCTCGCAACTTCACAAAGTGCCTTGACGATAATCAGGGAAACATGCAGATTTGCGATTGGTATTTGCAGCAGCTGAAGGTGTGCCAGGAGCTTAACCGGGGGTTGTAAATTTCCTTTTGTTGTTCTCTTATCTTCCTCTTTTTTAGTTGGATGCGTGATTCAGTCTTTCTGTCCGGGAAACTTTTCTTGATGAGATGAAATCTGAGTGATTTCGAAATTTGTTGTGTTTTGTTAGTGAGTTTGGTAGACTGATATCAATGTCGTCTGTCTTCCAAGCGATGCTGCGAAACCAATTTAATGGGCTTTTTCGACGAGTTTGATATAAAAAAGATGGAGTTTATTCTATTACTCTCTTGGGGGGGTTTATATAAAAAAGGACATCAAATTATGTAAATGAATTCTGGATATTCATATTTTTTTATATAGACTCATCTATCTCTATATATTTGTACATATTTCGATCTATTTCATCCCTCTTCTACTCTGTCCATGTGTTCTTTCATTCTGTAAATGCCATATGATGAGCAATTCTATTCAGCCGTGTGCCTCATTAGTTTGAGCTCGTCAGCATCAATCGTCCTGATGACCTTCGGGAACATGCATCCGTTGTAGTCACCTGCACCTCATACACATAGTCCTATGACCGTAAATTCGGTTCTCAGACGCCTGCTTTATTTCTCTTCTAGTCGATCGACCTTGTTTATGATTGTAAATAGCGTAAATAATATCGGAATTGCTTGGAAGTGGTGGGGCTTGTACCGACGCGTCGCGATCTCACCGCTTCTAGATAATAGATCGTTGCATGCTGAATGCCGCACCTTATCTCTCACATGGTCAATTATATTTCTATTGCTGGAAGATAATACAATGACGCGACAATCTAGTTTAAAAGCATTTACAAATGTGGCTGATGTTGCGTCAACTAGCTCGACGAGAACCTCAGCATCGCACAAACGACGGGCATCAGCAAGTGGACAAGCAGTCGACAGTAAGAGAATCATGCAAACTACAAAATTGACTGAACACTCTGATGGACGAGTATTTGAAGAAGAAGATAGAATTGAGCAGACAGGTACCAGAAATAAGAAGAAAGCGGGGGCAGTTTCTGCTTTAGCAGAGTTGCGGAATAACAGGACTACTGGCGAAGAGATCGAATGGATTACGCATGCATCTTCAGTTCTATTTGGATCATATGCGCATTCGAAATTTGTTTTGGATGAGAATTATCAAAAGAGGAATTCAAATGATAGTGCGACGAGCATAAGGAAAGTGGCGGTTGCGGGGTTTGATCTCGATGGTACGGTTATTGTTACCAAGTCAGGATTTGCATTCGCGAGGGATGAGAAGGATTGGAAGTTTCAATTTGGCGAAGAAAAGACTGTTGATAAATTCAAAGCATTCTTGCGGTCGGCAGAAGATCGCATTATCGTGATCTTTTCGAATCAGAATGGCATTGCCTTGCACCCCAAAAAGGTCAATAAAGATCAGACAAAGACGCGATTGTGGCAATTCAAAACTAAGATCCTACATCTATCGAAATGCCTAACTAAAGACAATGTTATGCCTTTCTACGTCGTTGCGGCGACAGGTAAAGATCACTTCCGGAAGCCACAGGTCGGTATGTGGGAGCTAGTGCGACAGGCGCATGCACGGCATCTGCAGCAGCAAAATCCTGCTGAAGATATTGCTATCGAGCTTGATAAAGCAAATTCCTTCTTTGTCGGAGATGCAGCAGGACGCAAAGGCGATCATTCGAGCGTGGACAAAGATTTCGCGCAGAGCATGGGGATCAGATTCTTTACGCCGGAGGAGTACTTCGGCGAGTAAATACTATCCACTACGAGCAGCCGCGTTACGAACTCCGACTGGGATCTATATTTTTCTATCACAGAGAGTCCAGAGTCTCTAGAGCACGAGATTTTCTCGGTCTGTGCGTTATTAGGACGAGCTTGTGCTGCCGCATCGGGAAAGTTAGACGACAGCAAAAAGTGAAAAAATTGAAAAAAAAAAAGGAAAAGGGAAAAAAAGGACGAAAAAGTAGTTTTTATCGTTCGATTTGGACCACGCGGACGCCGCACAGGACTCGGGCAGAAGGCACCCAGAGCAAAAAAAAAAAAAGCGGTGGATCTTCCCTTTTCATATTCAAGTGATAATAGCTAAGATTTCAGGATCGGTTTACTGTAGAGCCGCAGAACTGCAGAACAACGTCCGAACTGAACTCACGTAAAAGATGCGAAAAAGATTTTTCAGGGGCCGGTCTGCCCGACGACTCGTCATCGAGCTACCGAACGCCAGCCGCGTCCGAGCGCTGGCAGACAGCAGACAGACCAGCCGGGAAGCTTCAGCAGAGGAGGCAGTCGGACTGGGTACTCATGCTGCCTGCTGCGTGATCGTGCGAGCTGCATTCGTATATGGCATTCAGAGAGCGACAGAAGCGGCCACGCAAAGAAGCAGTAGTGCGAACAGGCATGCAAATAAATGAGAGTACCTGATTGAGTTCAGCGCGGACCAGGCACTATCGGCGGCTGTCTCCTCCCAGTGTCCGCCACAGTTGTTTTTTTTCTCTCCGCCTCCCCTCTTCTACTGCTTCTCTTCTCCTGTCTTTGCATCTTCCTCCACTGCAAATGCCGGACGCTCTCAGCACAAACTCTCCGCCGTCGACGGGCCTGTCTCTCGGCCGTGCGCGCCGCGGATCGCTCTCGCAGAGCCTGCGCTATGCCGGCGGCGTCAACTCTCTCGACCGATTCGCGTCCTCCTACACCCGCGCGCAGTCCTTCCTCGTCCTGGACGCTCCACTCACGCTTGCCGCCCAACCTGCTCCGCTGAATCTTTTTGGATCTAGCTCGCTCAGGCCTACTCCGCGAGAGTCCATCCCGCTACTCTTCCGAGATCCGGCTCAGCAGCAGCAGGACGACGGCAATGCGCCGCATTCCCCCTCCGCTGCTGTCGACGACAATGATAGCGCGATTGACTATTCCGATGACGAAGACGCTCTTTTCCCCCTCGCCGAAGACAATCTTCCCGGACTCGCTCCAATCACTTCTGAGTCATCGCTACCTCCTCATCATGCCCCCGCCACGCATCATCATCATCATCATCACCCGGTCAAGCAGCCGCAGGCAGATCAGCTCATCGGCGGTGGTCAGCGCGTCGTTCTCGATCAGTCTAAGGGCCGCGTGCTCGTCGTCCCCGGCCGCTCAACTGCGCCTCAAACCGTCTTCAATTCAGTAAATGTTCTTATTGGAATTGGCCTGCTCTCCCTGCCTCTCGCAATTTCATATGCTGGTTGGTTAGTAGGTATTATATTTATGTGCATGGCTGCTGCCATTACGCTGTATACTGCCAAGGTCCTCGCGCGTTGTCTCGATACTGATCCTTCACTTGTCACATATGCTGATATTGCATATGCTGCATTCGGTGCTCGCGCGCGACTTTTGACGTCCTTACTTTTCTCACTCGAGTTGCTTGGGTCGTGTATCGCGTTAGTTGTGCTCTTTGCTGATTCGATCCATACGCTCATGCCATATGCCCTCTCGAAGACTGAGCTTAAGATCCTTGCATTTTTCCTTTTGACTCCTCTTTCCTTCCTTCCACTTTCGGTTCTCTCGTTCAGCAGTATTCTTGGAATTCTATCTACTTTCTCGGTCCTCGTTATCGTCTTTGTCGATGGATTAATCAAAACTGAACAGCCGGGCACTTTATGGCATCCTATGGCGTCCAATATCTTACCTTCAAACTGGAAAGCTGTGCCTCTCTCTCTTGGTTTACTCATGGCTCCATGGTGTGGTCACTCAGTTTTCCCCAACGTATACCGCGACATGCGTCATCCATACAAATTCAAGCGTTGCCTCAATATCTCATATATTTTTACCTTCTTCATCGATATGGCAATGGGCGTTATCGGATTACTCATGTTTGGCGATGAGTACGTAACTGAAGAAATCACAAACACAATCATTGACACAAAGGGCTTCCCCCGTGCCTTAAGTATCGCAATCATCGTCTTCATCGCATTTATTCCGCTCTCCAAGACTCCTCTCAACGCTAGACCAATCATTACCACTCTAGAAGTTCTACTAGGAGTTAGCGATTCACCGGCGCCTCTGGAAATAGAATTACAGCCTTCAGGCACAGAAGCCATCACTCAAGAAGATGAAGAATTTGAACGAATTCGAGACCTTGCTCGACGAAATCCATTTGCTCGCCTTATGCACAAACTGAAATCTCCCAAATTTGCTCGTGCTATGATTATAGTCTCTGTTAATTTTGTCGTTACAATCATCGCAATTGTATTCCCTGCTTTCGATCGCATTATGGCTCTCGTTGGCTCTGCCTTAGGTTTCACTATTTGCATCGTGCTACCATTAGCTTTCTATCTCAAAATTTTCGGACCTGGAAGTGGACGATATAAAAATAATAATTATATATCACCAGGTGGACAAATTCATCTGGGAAGAAATATGTATACGATTAGTAAACCTGAGATTGTGTTTGATATTTTTGCGATTATTGTTGGTTTGATTTTGGCGATTGTTGGCGGTGTTTGGGCGTTGTTGCCCAACGAATTAATTTTTGGCTAACTCTGGTCTTCCTTTATTTTATTCTTAATTTCTTTAACTCGCCGTCATTTTCATCTCATTTTTTTTTTTTGGTATTGTCATTTGGAATTCTTGCTTCGAAAGATGGATTTTGCAGGGGTTCTATGTTGGAAACGGGATGGTACTTGTTCTTTTTTTTTTCTTTTTTTTTGCATAGAGAAACAATATTGGATGCATTTATATACTGCTTGATAGCTTATTAGGTTACATTTATTTAATTACGGATTAAGTTTCTGATATTCAATTAGACATATGCATACACGTAACACGGAAATCGATTTAATTCTGTTTATATTATCAAATTCTAATTTACGACCGATAACTTGCTAAAAGGCCTTCTATAGCTTAATGGCCGAAATATTTCTTCTCAATAGGCCTGGCTACCAGATATCCAACCAACGAAAACCCAAACGCCAATTCAAACCCCAAATCCGCACTCGTAAGCTCAGCAATAGGACCAGTCCACCAAACCTGATACATACCCACTACAACTCCCGCAGCACCACAAGCAAACGCAAATAATGCTGACCAACCGGGTGGAATATTTCCGTGCAGATGTAATTTACCATCTGGCAAAAGTATATCAGCGTATGAACGCCGTCGAAAGAGAAAATGTTCGGAGAAGGAAACTGCTTCGTAGATACTTAACCAATAACCTATTAAATTCATGAAATTTTCCATGTATTGTTCGAAATTATAGTATGCGCCCATTGAAAGACCAAAGCATGCGCAGATTCCTAAAAATGTCCAAATTATTCGCGGGATAATGGCAAAGTATTTGCTAATAGCTTGCATTGAAAACGCGATTGAGTAAATATTCGCACAACTGACAGCAATGGTCGACATAGCAACCAATACGATACAAAATTGACCAAATCCATGTAGCGAATCAGTTACGACAACGCCGTAGATGAGGCCTCCAATACCACCGTCCGCATAAGCATCAGAAAGTCTAGGAGTATTTAGAGCAGCGGCCATTAACGTGGATCCAAGAATACCAGTGAATATTAAAGGAATTGAGATTGCAAAGAAAACTAGGATGAAAAGTTTCCGGCTGTTGGAATTAGGTGGGAGGTAAACGGTATGGTCGGCAGCGTAACTTGCCCAGCCTGTACAGGATCCAAAAAGGGTTGCGCCAAATGAAAGGACATTCCCGGCTTCAAGTTTTCCAGACGCGAGAGGGCCTGGTGCAAATGTGCCTGATTTTGCAAGACAAGCAATAATCTATAAGAATGATGTCATTATTATCCTTTGCCTTCATATATTGATAGAAATGAGAGGAATCTTACCACAAGAAATACACCAAATGTAGGAACCCAAGCCCATTTTTCATAAAAATGAACAACTTTATATCCAAACATCGTCAAAATCATAGTACCACCAGAAACCACCAGCATTCCAGCCCAAGGTGGCATTTGTCCACCATTAACCGAATGCAGCAGTGATGCTGCTACAATAGTATTTAGTGTACTCCAGCCAATACAACCAATTGCATTCAAGATGGCAAAGAATCGAGAGACGATGTGATCTCCGAACCAAATTTGTCCAAGCATCATTTGTCGAAGACCAAATTTAGGTCCGAATGTAGAATAAAACGCAACTGGGAATGCACCGAGAAAAGTAAAGAAGATGATTGTAAGAGTCGAATCCCAAAATGTCAAGCCAAAAACTGAGATTCCTAATGTACCAATTGAGACGGGAGGCAATACCATGTTGACTGCCCACCAGAAGAAGGCCGGCTGATAGACTGATTTGGAAGTTCGTTCATCTTCAGGTACACGCTCGATACCGCGGACTTCCATGCGACATCGCAGAGCAGCACGCTGGAACCAGCCAAAGACTGAGGACGATTGGACAATGTCTTTCTCATGGAGCATGATTTCTGAGGAGTGGATGCTGAGGCTGGAGGCGGCGGCGGTTTTGGGATAGATTATGTGCTCTTCATGGACGTTAGGATTCGCAGCGGCTGAGCGCTCAATGTCGTCAAGTTCATATTGCATGATGGCGATCTAGTTAGATGAGAGCAAAAGATGATCAGGCAAGGGCTCAGAACAGCGTTAATATATGGCCAACAAGTAGCAGTCAGAGACAGAGGAATAAAGATTTGACGGACGACAAAGACCCGAAATGTAAGTTGAATGGAGATTAATTATAACAGCTGCGGCGAAAACAAGATAGTCAAGAAAATCAAGAGAAAAGAGGAAAAAAGCAAGCCGAGCGTTTAAATGACTATGAAAAGACGGAATGAATTCGGCCAGCATCACTGACCCAAGAGTATATCGAAAGTATATTTACGCAATAGCAGCCGTCGGAGCCGGATAAGACGAGCATAGCGCGCGTGAATTGTCATTGTTCTGTATGGGCCACCAAAGGTGCTGCAAAGTTTGTGAGGTGAAATGAGTGAGGACAGAGTTCAAGTGGAGAGATGGCCCAAGCGCAACCCAGACCTGAAGCCTTCGGGTGGTGGCTTCGCTTAAGAGGGGCTTCCCCACCCTGCTTCGTCTGAAGTTCGTGCAGTCTCGGATGGAGGAAGAATCAGATATCTGGTGTTTTTGATATATATCAAATGCATAGCTATAGTGATTGTGATATTGGCAAATGACAGAGACGTAGGCCTAAAGCGTAATATCTTCAGTTAAGCAGAAGAAAAATTGCTCGGCTAATGGCCGGCCGGTGTTCAACACGCACGACGGCGCAGAGCAGATCGTATATCCCAATCGCTATAGCTCTGTCTTTCCCCTCCGGCGTCAGATAAACTGTATCGCCTGCTTTATTCATGCATAGTTTAGTTAATGCTTCGCACGGGTAAGTATCGTCCGAGATCTGACTGCCGACGGCTTCTCTCGCGGCTCTAGCTTGACCGTCTTGGCTAGTTTTCAATCGTTAAAAGGCATCGTTTTCCATTGACTTTGAGATCTTCCCCCTCCAGATATCCGTCGGAAGTCTGTCTATCTTTCTGCGTTGGCTACCCACCTCGTCTCCACCGACCAAGATCCAAGAAGTAGAGCAGGCGTGCACTGCCCTTCGTTTCATTATTTGAGCTTTCTGACCTTGGCTTGATATCAATTGCATCTGTAATTAATATTGAGACTGGTTTCAACCGCCCGCAGCGTCAGATACACCTCTGACTTAAAATTACTTGCAGTTGTATCGAGCCGACGACTAGTCAAAGCACGCCTTTTTATAATTTGGTGGCTGCATCCATGCGTGGCCTAACCCTATGGGAAGTCAAACGGTAGATAATTAGCGTCTTTAGAGTTAAAATTTGAGATTGAAGACGGTGGCAGTTGGAGTTATCAATGTACTATAGTAGGAAAATCAGGAGCTGCAATTGTCCGTAGAGGAGCAGATTCTACGCTCAAAATATAAGCTAGATTCCAAATTAATCGCAGTTTTAGTATAAATATCCATCGCAATCGCTTCTTACTCACTACCGTCCTTCGAGTTTCGAAACGCAATATGCTAGGACGGACCGCCCGTCTAGTTCTCAGTAGAGAGAGCGGAAATAACTTCAGTCACCTGATTCAACGAGAAAGTAAACAAAACAAATGCCATCCGACGCGTCAACGCGTTCTCATTAATTGGCAACAAGTCGCTACTATGCTCACGTGCAATGCAAAGGTAACCCCCTGGCCGTTTGGTGACAATTTTAAGGGTTTAGTGCTTAGAGACCCTCACTGGAACAGACCACCTACGCGCCGCACGCAGTCTGCTTCGTTATTGCGCAATCGTACTTGTGATATTGCGTGCGCTTGCGAGTCACGATTTATGCATTTGATGGAGCTGAAGGAAACCTTGTGAATATGTCTTGTGTATTGCATTTTGTAGTTGATCATTGATATAACTGCGAGTTTACTTCCATTATAAGCTGCCATTCAAATGTCAGAGTAACTAAATATCGCGCGCGCTGAGCTGATTCGTGATTTTGAGATATCCCGGCTTTTGAAGCTGCCACCGAGCTATGGCGGCCGAGTGGTGTATTTTCACTGATGTCTCATATCTGGATCAAAATCTATTTATTTAGGTTATCTCCTAGCGCCATCTTCAGGTACTGTCTTCTCGTTTATATATACCAGCCGTGGCCTTGATGCACGCGTTAACGCGGCGCGGCATTCCAGATCATAGTCATGTCCCCACTCCGCAGCTGACCGATGTACTTATCGCATTTGTAATGTGGCCTCATTATCCACATGATGCGTTTGAGGGTCTGCTTGAAAACCAAAATATCCTCGGACAGGCCACATAATGATGTACAGTTCGGATGCTCAGCTGCTGCGCCATAGTCTGGGCAAGAATAATCAATCCCGAGAGCTGATTGCGACATCCTGTTCCAAGATATTCTAGACGATCGACTTTCTCTTTTTCTCCTTGCTGCTGTCTTAATTGCGCTCTGTTTGACTTCACTCGATACTCTATTGCCAATACACCGTAACTTTCACTGAGCTCTCTTAGTGCTTACCGTCCTCCGCCGTGGGCGCTCTCGACCGATTTATTCTTTCATTGTACAGTATGGTGCAAAATACTCTCGTTATGGGACCTTGACGCTTTTGACCATCTGACGTATAACTGGCCTTGCACTTCATGCATCCAAGATGGTTACGAGTCATCGCACGTGCACACTCTAATCGACCCTCTCAATCGCAATGGCTCGATCACGAAAGTCATCCCTATCCAGCTCTTCAGTTGCGAAAAAAGCTGACCAAATATCAGAAGAAAATCCCGTTCAACGTGATCGCGACTCATTTCTTCTTTTGATGCCATAATCATCTATGGCGGCGTTGCTACGAGGCTGAATATGGCCGCCGACTGTCCTCCTTTAAGTTGCAGAAAAGTTGATTTCATGATTATGTTGCAGTGTGCAATCAATGTTTATGGCAATTCAACTTGCTCAGCGAAATATTTCGCCAGTGGTTCCTGATAATAGCTTCGAAAATATCGGATTCAATAATAATAGTAGTTCATCTTAATGCCACTCATTTCTTTTATTACTTATCGTTTTCTGGTACATAGTTTTATGCAGTACATAATAGCGGTAGCATTATTTTTAAGGTGTGCTGCTTTCTTTGACTGTAAGAGGGTGGAAATAAGCTGGCCTCTGTGCTCTTTCGTTTAGCGGTGTTAATAAATTAAAGTCAAATTTGTGCATCGCGATAGATATTTCATGATAGATTACAATGGAGGTCTCCGCACTAATATGCAATACAACTACAAAAGAAAGGCGATAAATCAAATTGAAAACGACTTAGAGTCGTAGAATAGACCTTTACGAGATCACGTTTAAACGATTATTTGATAAATAAGCTTAAAAGATCGCAAGACGCAATAACTCTCAAAATTGCAAATGACGTTTTTTTGCCGATTTAGTGTTCACCCCATAATCAGTGATCGACTGCGCCTAAGCTTGTTCTACCACCTGCGAGCACTATCGAAATTACGAGGTAGGAAATACATGATAGAGAGCCTTAATTCATGTAGGGAATGGCTATATACTGAGATCGTTTGATTCAATTTAACGCGTGAAGTGAATGACTAGCGGACTGAGGAATTCAATCATCTGGCTTTCGGTCCGTCATCACTTAAGCTCATGATCACGAATACGCACCAGTACCACCCGCCAGCAGTGTTGATCGGTGCTTGTACTTTTCAGGTCGATTTGAGACTCGGAGCCAAAAGTAGCGGTGCGGCGAACGAGTGCGATAACTAGATAGCGATATATTATCTGTTCTCTTCGGCTTCCTCCATAAGTCTGTCTCAATGACTCCGATATGCAACCTGTTGCTGCTTTTGAGCTTCACCGCTTTTCACCTGGACGGCGACATCTATAATCTGTATTCCAGCTATTTCTACACCATACCCTCGAACTGGAAAATGTCCTTCATGTTCCTCCAGCCACAGAATTGTGTTTCACTTCACAACTACTTTATGTCAAAACTGTTATTCTCTTGGCTTTCTTGCACTTCTTGGCTATGATACCTATCTAGTACCAGCTTGAACAATACTTTGGTCCTCTGGCGCAATTATGGACGTAATTCGTGATCATCTTCACCGCTGTCGCCATCATTTTACGAGAACGAGAAAAAAAATTGCAGGCCAATATCATACGAATGGGGCGTGAGGAAGGCATGGCATGCCTATATATATATGGCCTTCCTCAGCTCGGTGACAGTTGATCCTAACATTGCTAACTCCAAAAAAAGCTGCGCGGTACACAATGGCTGATTCTCAGGCTACTTATTACTCTCGCACTCAATCCGTTGCTTCGGCCGGTGATTCTGAGAAAAAGACTATTCCTTTTACTGAGAAATCTGCGAATGTTGACTCGTCTTCAATTTCGGATTATGATAGCATCTATGGAGGTGTTGCTGCAAAGCTAAATATTCCTGCCGATTGGCCTGAACTTGCAGCTCATGAGCCCAAGAAGTATTATTTCTGGAATTTGCGCCGTGGCAAAACTGAAGATTTAGAGGGAATTGCAACTCAACCTTCAGTTTACGATGATCCTGACAAAGCAGAGACATTTCGTCCTATCGAACGCTATGAGAATATTCATCGATATGATCCTAAGTTTCGTTGGACTTGGAGAGAGGAGATGAATATTGTTAGGAAGGTTGATTTTAGAATTATGTCGTGGTGTGCTGTTATGTTTATGGCACTACAGCTTGATCGTGGAAACATCTCGCAGGCTGTGGCTGATAATATGCTTACTGACCTTGGATTTACTACGAATGGTATTGTTTACCTTCCTATTTTTTTTACTCCAACTAGTGACGACGGCTCTTTCTAACACTATGATTAAATAGTTTATAATAATGGAAACGTTATATTCAAAGTTCTCTTCCTTATTTGTGAAGTCCCTTCGCAGCTTGTTAGCAAGAAACTTGGTCCTGACGTCTGGATTCCAATTCAAGTAATTCACCCACGTTTATCTTCTTTTTGCCAAAGCACATTATAACTAACACAGTCAAACTTAGATGATTAGTTGGAGTATCGTAGCAATGTCGCAATTCTGGATCAAAGATGAGGCTGGTTTCTACATTACTCGCGGACTTCTCGGCGCATGGGAAGGCGGATTTATTGCCGACATCTGCTTGTACTTGTCTTACTTTTACACCTCGATTGAACTTCCTGTCCGCCTTGCTTATTTCTGGGCTGCATTGACATTGTCTGAAATTGCTGCTGCCTTCCTTGCCTTTGGAATTTTGCGCATGCGTGGAGTATTAGGATATGAAGGATGGCGTTGGCTCTTCCTTATTGAAGGCTGCATGACTGTTTGCATTGGTGTCGCATCATTTTTCCTTATGCCCGCATCCCCTACAAAGACTGCGTCTTGGTTCCGTGGTAAAAATGGGTGGTTTACTCCCAAGGAAGAAATGATTATTGTAAATCGCGTGTTACGTGATGATCCTTCTAAAGGTGGAATGCATAATCGACAAGCTTTGGATTGGAAAATGTTATGGAAATCTATTACTGATGCTGACCTTTGGCCTATTTATCTCATTGGATTGGTCTTCAACATGAGTTCTTCGCCAGTTGATACTTATCTAACCTTGACTCTACGTGGAATCGGTTTTACTACATTGCAAACAACACTTATGGTGCTGCCTAAGCAATTCCTCTCCTTGTTCACTTTATTAGCAGTTACTTATGCTGCCCAGCGAACCAATCAACGCAGTTTTTACGGAATTTTTGCTCAAGTATGGGTCCTCGCAACACTTATCCCATTACGCTTATTCACCGCGACTTCAAGCCGTTGGTCAAAATACGCCGTCACAACAATTTTAATCGGTCATCCATCAACTCATGCAATTCAAGTCGGTTGGACATCTCGAAATTCAAATTCAGTGAGAACTAGAACTCTTTCAGCGGCACTATATAATATGTTTTGTCAATTGAGTGGAATTGTCTCATCTTATATTTATAGAGCTGATGATTCTCCACTTTATAAGCGTGGAAATTCGGCATTAATCGGTATCGCTTCTATGAATATCGTTATTTATGTTCTGGTTAAGATTTATTACATCCGCAGGAATAAGCAACGTGATTCGCTTTGGAATAAGTTGACTGCAGACGAAAAGGAGGCGTATCCTGCTACTACGAGAGACGAAGGAAGTCGTAGACTCGACTTTAGATTCGCTAGTTGAAGAGACAACGCACTGCGACTGCAGAATGCGAAAAATATTTGGCGTGCGGAATGGGTGTTTTAAGAAATGAAAAAGAATTTGGAATTAAAGACAGTCGTTGTTCTTTTACTGCGATTATTATACTTTAAAAGAGAAATAGAATCAATACAAATTTCGATAATAACTTTACTATACAAACCACCATTTTCCTTCATGAAAAAGCGCACACTGTACAAACATATATAATAATAAGAAACAATAAAAAAAGAATAACAAATCTCTTGAACAACCTGACCACACATAACATATTGCACATAAATGAACGTCGACACCGACCCTATTTACTAGTTTATAGCAAACAACAAACGCAAAGAATCAAATCGAAGAGAAGATTAAAAGAGAAGAACTGAGAGCCATTTTTGACTTTACTTCTCATTTATGAAAAATATGCACATGTGAAGTGAAAATAAAAGAAAACATAGATGCCAGTCTCATGAAGTTGAAAGAAAAAAAAAGGTATCACGGCATGATCAACTAGCCCTCAGCTATACAGTACACCAAAATGAAAAAAAAGAGACATGCGAAATAATACTCCTCGCCATAAGTTGCCAAAAAAAAACCCCTAACAAGGTAATACAAAGTGCGAACAATTAAGCGCCGGAACTGCCATACTTCAAAGCCCAGTCTTCAAACGCTTGCAATCCTTCTTTTGATACACTAGGCCTGATGGTTTTCAAACTTGCTTCAAAATCCTCGACCGTTACAGGTCTGATCTGTTCCCTGGGTGTCGATAATAAGGCCTCACCTAATGCGCGTAGAGGACCCATTGCCGCGTCTTTAGCCAGAGCTGTAATATCTGATCCTGAAAATCCTGCAAGAATCTGTTAGCATGCAATTTCAAAACATACGGCAACCGGCATATCATCTGCTTACCCCCAGTCATGTCAACCAACTTATCAATATCCTCTTCAGTCAAACCATGAACCTGATACTTCAGAAGAGTCTGCATGTGCTTCTTTCTTGTTTCTTGCTCAGGCAATGGAATATATTGTCTTCTAACAAATCGACGTCTTGCAGCCTCATCGATTGCCCAAGGCAAATTTGTAGCTGCAAGAACTAGTACTCGTTGAGCATTATCATCATGATGGTCTTTACCAGCAGCAGCATGAGCAAGATCGCTCCATTTGACTAAAAACTCGGTCTTGATTCTTCGTGAAGCTTCATGCTCACCTGTATCACTTCGGCTTGAAAGCAAAGAATCAATTTCATCAACAAAGATAATCGAAGGCGCAAGAGCTCTAGCGAGCGCAAATAATGCCTTCACAAGTTTCTCACTTTCACCAAGAAATTTAGACGTCAATGATGAAGCTGAGATTGAGAAGAACGTACTTTGCGATTCTGTTGCGACAGCTCTTGCAAGCATAGTCTTTCCAGTTCCAGGAGGTCCAAAGAGCAACATTCCACGCGCAGGCTCACGTAACCCCCTAAATAAATCTGGACGCAAGAATGGATATACAACAGTCTCTTTCAAACTAGTCTTAGCTTGCTCCAATCCTGCAATATCATCCCAGTGAACTTCATCACCTTTAACCACAATCTCATTCAAAATCTGTCGAGCAGCACTTTCTTCAACGCCAGAAATAGTTTTCAACGCCTCATTTACGCGGTTATTCCATTCTTGATGCTCGGGATCCGGTGTGTCGGGAAGCAACGGTGGAAGATGGCCATCGGGAGTAGTCGTAGCCGCTACCGGCGTTGCAGGTACTAAAGTAGGCTGCTCGGTTGATCTTTGAGGGGTAGGTGCATGTATAGGAGGCTTCGCTTTAGCAGCAGAAGCGCGCGTAGGCGACATCATTCTTCGTGTGCTCGAGGGAGCTGTGAGTCCATAAGGCTGATGCGACTTCTTCTCCTTTGAACCATCCTTGGGATTCGAGGATAATGACGTCATCGAATTAGCGCCGCCATTAGCACGAGACCGACTAGTTTGCGTCTTGCGTTGAGCAGTAGTCATTGGAGATGACCGACCCGCAGACACTTTTGAAATAACTCCGTTTGGCTTCGCGCTGTGAGGCAAGAATGGGAATGTTGAAGGTGGGAGAGAAAGAGATTCAGCAGGCATAGTTTGCCCCGTAGCGGGCGCGGGCGTTGTGGACGACGAGCTAGTTGCCGTCGCGCCTGGAGGAGGACTCGGAGGTTTAGACTCAGGAGACGAAGAAACTGTATCTTCTTCCATTGCCTCTGGTATTGGCTCTGCCGGTGCAGAAGTTGGCTGAACAATCGCCTCCGCTTGCGCGGGTTCAGAGACCGCAATATCAGGCACAGAAGCAGGAGCAACCGATAAATAATCAAAAGGAGGTGGGACAGGATATTTAGGTGAGGTCGGGACATTATTGTACTGACTTTGAGTGGTAGATTGAAACGGCTGAGGAGCAGAGTATTGCGGCGGTCTAGGCGGTGGAGGAGGCGGTGATACCGACGGCGGCTGAGCACCAAATGAATTCGAAGAGCTCTCAGACATAAATCCAGACTGTGGGAACCCCGGGACGGGCTTTCTAATCACTGAACTAGTCCTTACAGGAGGAGCTGGTGGCTGTGAAGCTTGAGGACGCGGTCCGAATGGATGTCGCGAGTAAATCGGATCAGTGCTGCTACCAGCTACAGTAGGGGACCACATAGATGATTCAGAAGAGTATATCGACTCATTTGCTTGTTGCCTCATCTTCTCATTTAATCTAGGAGGAACTGGCGGAGGAGGAAAAGCTGGTGCAGATACTGAATTTGATAAATTAAATGATCCAATGAATGATTCAGAGGGCTTCAGCGTTAGTAGTCCACCTTTGCTGGAAGGTGCCGAATCCTGAAAAGGCTTTGGAGATGGAGACGGTGACATCTCGCATGTATCAAATGGATTCGTATGCACAACATCTTCCATTCGAGACTGCTCGGGACCAACTATAATATCGGGGGTATGCCGAGGAGACACATCCGGAGTAGAGGAAGAGGTCATTGGCACATCAATCTCGGCTGTGGATGACGACGCCGAAGTTTGGCGCTGTGACTCTCCTGTTGGATGAAGAGCAGCTGTAGAAGTCGTACTAGATATACCATTACTTGCAGGGGGAATAGACGTCAAGGATGTAGAAGAAAAATTCTTAAACATAGCTTTCATTAGACCATCTTCATCGCCGCGTGCACCAGCGTCATAGCGGCTGTTTTCTGGGCTGTAGCGAGGAGGAATGTAATTTGGCGGAGAGTTACTATTCGATGATGCAGACCACGCAACGGTTGCCGCAGTAGCAGCAGGAATTGGAGTTGGTTTGGCTTTGCGAGAGGTCTTTGTTGTCGAAGTAGTTGTTTGGCTATCCTTTTTTGAGTGGCGAGGGCCTCGTAGCGTCATAAGCATTGATTTCTTCGCTGGACTTGGTGCTCGTACAATCGGCTGCTGAGGTTGAGCAGGAATAGTTCCAAGCGTGGTGGTTGATCCACTAGAAATAGAACGCAAGGCCTCGGGTCTGCTAGCCTTGCGATTTCCCGCGCGCTGAGGGAGCTGTCTTGCCGCTTCTTCCTGCTCGCGTTGTTCCTGGATTTGCCGGCGCTTTTCAGCTCGAAGTTGTTCATAGACCATCTTCAGCTCTTCCGGGTTTAGTGAATCGCCAGAAAACGTCTGGGCGTACGCGTAGACGCGATCTTTGGATTGGCGCTCGATATCGACGATGCGCGCGTAGAGGGTGATTTCCTGCGAAGAGACCTGAGAAGTGGCAATGATCTTTGCATGATCGTCTTCGATGCCTGCGAGAGTGTTCAGCCAACCTTCGAGAGCCGCGTCACCGTGGCCTTGGGCGTCTTCGAACATTGCGTCAACAAAGGAGCGATAGGCCTCGTCGTAGACCCGTTGAAGGACCGTCTCAGAAGCACTCCGCTTGGATTTCATCATTATCGCGGCGGAGGAGCACGGTGAAAGAAAGTGGAGAGCAGTGGAGGACGCGCAAAGACGGGTCGGATCAGACGCGGTAAGAAATGCAGAAATGCGAAAGGTCGGATTGCGTTGGCCTAATTACGAGTGCCGTGTCTGGCGAGGTAGTCTTGCGTCTGATGGTGATCGACTATTACCCTCCTTAAAAGTTACCCGGCGTAGCCACCCTGAGCAATCTCGGCCGGCGATACGCCGTTCGTCTGGACGCGGTGCCGCTGCTTCACCTTGACGTTCCTATATGCTGCGATCAATATTCTACAGATATTCTATAGATGCTAGTGATACAAGCCGGAGTCCGGCGTGCCCGGGCAAGAGTGGATCTGATCTGAGATGGATCATGGTGCTATGATTAGGCTGCTGCGGCACGAACTACGTCATAGCACCAGCCGTCACAGATATGTGTGCGCGTACTCAGCAGGAGCCGTACCTATTGTGCTGGCCGCGTTTAAATTTGGAACTGAGAAGTGGGGCAGGAATGAAGGACAGCAGGGACTGCTTGCATGTATGAGAAAAAAAAGGCACGCAATGAAATACAATGAAACACCGATACACCGTCCTAAAGCAAACCCCACTGATCATTGCCGGAAGGCATTTGAGCAGATCACAAAGATGAAAGAAAATAAATATAATACAAGAATACAAGAATGAAAATAATGTAATTAAGGGGCAGTCTAGACGATCATAGTCCGGCTGTAGAAGCTGCCGGCGCTGATCGAGGACGACCGCCGCTTCTTCTTGTGCTGGGTAGCGAGAAGGGATCCCAGATCGGTGCTGGTCGCGCTCGAGGTTGGCACGAGCTCGTCCGAGACTGCGCTCTCGCTGTCCGCAACAGCGGACTCCTCCTCCTCCTCCAGCAGCAATCGTTCGCGCTGATCGAGCTGCGCGTTCAGTCGGCGCTCGGTCTCGGCCTGGGACTTGCGACGCAGCTTGAGCAGATCCGCCTGCTTGAGCTGGTAGGAGAACGCAGGGACTGAGGCCACCGATCGCGGCTCGGGGTTGTATTTGGAGTTGTAGACGTCATAGAGGCCGAAGCGCGCGTAGGAGTCGTCGCGGTGGTGCAGCTGTCCGTAAGTCATTGTTGCAGGTTAGTGATGTGGTAGAAGATTGGAGCCGCGGCGCCAGGACCTATTTATGTACCTGCGGAGGGGAGGACGGGACTCACGGGACCCGCCGCGAACAGCCCACACACAGAAGGACGCAGTAGGCTGCCCGCCCACAGACCCCCGCACTAGTCGACGCCACCGCAGCCACTCAGGTTCCTGTTGCGATGAGCCTGCCTGTCCTGACATCTTCATCTTCCACCGGTCCCAGCTCTGAATTGAGACAGTACGTTAGTGAGTGTGTGAGATGTACAATCAAATGCCACCCAAAGTGAACCTAGTTCTGCAAAAATTTGATCAAATTCGATCAGGGGTCCGGGCGGCACACGGTACGCTGAAATCCCGTGATATCACGTCTTTTCAGGGGACCTTTCTGTTCTCTGTAGTCCTTTTGTTTGTTTATCTTCGTTTTTATTCAATACGGAGTTGTCCGGCCCGCAGACTCATTGCCCCGTGTTGCACTCCGCAGCCAGCTACACTGGAGTGAACTAAGCACATATTTCTGATTTTGATGCGACTGCTTGCTGTCATTAGCGCAGACAGCTCTGTGGGATCTTCCGTATCAGTCGCTGCTCATCAGATCCTGCTCACTCAGAACGCTACTCGTTAGAATAGGTTTATGTCTGCTGCGAATATGACAGCTCCAAATCAGATAGCGTTTGTTGCTTCTTTAAAATGCAAAATAATAGATTATGCACAACCCTTCTGTTGCAGTTCTTACTCCAACTCACAGAAACCTGCCCTTACTAAACCGAGAATCAATATCTCCTGCTCTCTTCGCCAATTCATTTATCCGCGAAGTATCCATGATCTTGCCTCCGCTTGCAATATCTTTTTCATAATCAAATCCGCGCTTACTGGGATCATCCGGAGCATTGCTCTTGCCCTTCCCCAGACCTTCCTGAAACTGTTCCACAAGAGTTTTGCCTCTGTTTTTCTCATTATACTCTTTCACTTTTCGTTCCATCGCCGCATCGCGAGCGGGCGGTCGCTCAGGACCGATACTGCCACCGTTCTCTCCTGTAGATTTTGGACGTAATCCCATCATTTCTTCGCCAATTCGCTTCTTGCGCTCAGCTTCAGTCTCCATCCAGCTGCTATCTGCGTTTTTAGAGCTAGTCGTAGATGCCGCTTTTCCAGATAGAAATTTCTTATTTTTTATTTGTGTAGGATCAGCTTGTGATCGCGCCCAGTCTTGCTCTGAGGGAGGCACAAGCATCCACTCTTCTCGCTTAGTAGAAGCCGTCGAAGATGACGACGTATTGGACTTCTGTGCCGCACGCGCTAGGCGCCGCCGGGCATCTTCTTCTGCTTGATTAATGTCTTTTGGTAGCACAGGACCCACTTCGTCGTCACTGGAATCGCTTTCGTCCACTGGCTGATCTGTGATCTCTGTTGTCGCTTCATCTGATACTTGCATTCGTGCCCTCTTTGTAACCACCTCATCTTCTTTGTTTACTTGCTGATCAGGCACTGTAGGTTCTGGGACAAGCGTAGATTTAGTTGACTCTGTAGCAGCTTTGGCTTCTGCAAGTCGCTTGCGTTTGGCTTCTCTAGCAGCCAGGATATGTGGAGGTAGAGATGGTCCCGCTTTTCCTATTGATGTGCAATCATGGTCAGCTGTATAGATCTATATAATCTGAAAATCAAAATAACTTACCACCCATCGTTCAAAATCCTTTAATCTCTCTCAATCTTCAACGATTGAAAAGCAGTTCAGCCAATTCCGCACTCAAAACTAACAAAGTTATGACCCAGATCATATCCTGTTTTCTATTTTGGTGCTTCGCGCGTGGAACTCTCCCAAACTTTCGGGCCGTCATAATGATGCCACAATAGTAGCGATAGGGCTAGGTTTCACACTTACCACGCGTAAAATCTCACGTGACGCCGCGATTCTTTTGTTTATTATCAGGATTTTACTCTCGGACACGTTCGTTTCGATATGCAGTTCTGCGACAAAGTGAAGCGGTAAGCTTAGTGCCTCTACCTCAGAAGAATTATGATCGCCTACATCCCTTTTTGAACTATCAGCATTGCACACGAGTTATACAATACATACATCGGCTTGCTATTTTACGATATATCATATCGAATACAATATTAATTCGAGCGTTTGCTGCTCAAGGTAAACTACAACTGCGCCGCCAAGTATTTCTTTTTAGCTATCTGAATTCACCACACATATTTCATGGTGGACTTTGTCTACTTCAGCTCTCACGTTGATTCCATCGTCAACGCGACATATTCTACTATTGCTCACGCAACACTCCAATTACTGAAGAACACAGCTTCCAAATCTGTTCACTCAGTGGGCTAAATTACACTCTTGTTGTCGAAAATCATTGATGGAGCAAGTTTTTTTGCTTTAGAATGTAATTGCGATGCTTTGGAGGTTTTAATTGCACTTTGTAAGTATTTTCTCTGCAATAAGCGACAGCTGCTAATTCGCACTGTATCAATTATTAGGTCGCGTATCCTAACACCATCTTCCTTATTAGACTTTGTAGCAAGCAAATGTGCTCCATCTCTCTTGACCGGTACTCGGACTCAGGCGTTGTCTACGGTTCTGAATACATAGGAAGTAGACGCGAGAGCATGCGGTGCTCATTAGAGAATAACTGTCAAGGATTTCATGAAGGAGGACAGTGCTAAAGACGGAAAAGAGTCGAAGAACAGTGAAATCGTAAGCAAGCCCGTTGCTTTTTCGAGCGAAACGCCTACAATACCCGATGGCAAGCTATCACAGGAGATATTTGCTCTGAGGAGTACTCGTCCGATACCAGAAAACCAGAGGGCGAAGGAAGCAACTGATATCCAGTCGAGCCTTCCTCCGATGCAACCACTTCTGTCACGAGAACTGGAGATCATTCGTTTTAAGTAGGAACCTAAAGAA
Source organism: Myxozyma neotropica (assembly GCA_030568295.1). Lineage (NCBI taxonomy): Eukaryota > Fungi > Ascomycota > Lipomycetes > Lipomycetales > Lipomycetaceae > Myxozyma > Myxozyma neotropica. The sequence continues at coordinate 46,265 of JAJLTU010000043.1, forward strand.
GGGGTCAGCTAGATGCAAGGTGAGCTCTAATTTTGGGGCTACGGTATATTTCTGTCTAGGACCAATGCCCTTAGCTGTATGATTATTTGCGTTATCTGTTGTTTTGCTTTCTTGTGTTGCCATATACCCGTTACTTCTTGTTCTTGCCTTTATGACTGCTGAATCGCTAATTTTCGTTTGCCTTTTGATATCAGATAACTAATTAATGGACTTTTGGTTGATTAATGTTTACCCTACTGATTGGCGTCCGTAGCAATCCCAAAGGATATTCGCGCACTTGCTGGGATATGATATTTCTGCAAGAGGAGCTGCTTATTTCTTGCTCTATGTTCCTGTCGAGCACTACAGTCTGCCATGACCTCGTTTTTAATATGGACTTTAAACGTTGTTTAATTTATTCCTGTCGAGCACTAGTAGAATTTCATTCTCTCAACAAACTCGAGTAACAACAAATGCTTGAAATATTCTACATGGCCAGCAGCTTAACGTCAGATATATTCAAATTTAGAGATGTATATCATTTCTGAAGTTTAACGCTGAGAACTTCATTTCATTATTTTTATGAGTACAAAATACCAAGACATTCTAAAATAACACGATCGATCATTCCACTTTAATACTACTGATACTTATGGCGTTGCGTTGACAAGCTCCTCATTAAATATCAAAACCAAAAACGTTTTCCAGAAAACACATACCAACCATCAGTAGTGGTTCATTCGAAACTTCATAAATCCTTTCTGCTCCGATCCGAAACAGAGTCAGAAACTGCACTCTCATATGAAGAAAATATGAACGTCAGTAGCGCAATCTTTTGTTTTTGGCTTCCTTTTCGTTTCATTGCACCAGTTTTTCAGCAACTGGCTCCTTTATGCGACTAGAGGCGTTGCCATAAAGCGAAAAAGAGGGTCGTCCCAGCATTCCCAACAGCTGAGTACGTCAGTCTTTCGGCAAAGATCTGCTTCCACATCCCATTAGTCCATTCAGCTTCTACGACTTGCATTGACGACGAGCAAAGATGCAACATCCCCTAGCTGCCTTTCGCCATCTCTCAAGCCGAATGCGAGGTTGTTGTGTAATTTGTGCCTGAAGTGAATTGATTATATGATGACACACGATACGTTGCACGAGACAGAAACGGCTGATAGCTATTATCGTATCTCGTTGACTCTCCAATCTCTGACTACACTAATAGCGTTCACCAGAATCTGGATTCACTAGAAACTGGATCCAATTGCAAAATTAAGCCTGACATTTAATATCACTAAACGATACTGACTGCAATGCAACTTAACCGACAATATCACGTCGTAGGCAAAGAAAATGCCGGATAGTCCTGGAAAATATCCCACTCTGGATTATCAGCCAGTACCGTGATTTTCATTTCAGCCGGAAGCTCTATCTCATTTCTCATCGTCATCATATCTCGCGCATCCCCGTCTATGCAGGTCCACTCGATACTGTCTTCAAGGCTGGTAGCGTCCTTGAAATTTGGCTCTCGTTGAAGACAGTTTTCGATTTCAATCGGAGCAATCATCAGCCCTTCTTTGTCTCCGACAGAGGAGGCTTTTGAATCACGCTGCTGCTCGCGCAGCTGCTTGATAATCTTGGTGTATTGCAATGGTGTAAGGCCGGTGATTTTTTTAAAAGAGCGATGGAAATAAGCAGGTGATAGCTTCACATCTGATGCTAGCTGGCTCAGCTTCGGCGTCTGGTCGCTTAACGCTGCTTTCGCGATGTACTCGCAAGCGCTTTCAACTGCTCTTCGCTGGGGATTGTCTTTGCTAGGAAATTGAGGTTGACATCTCTTGCAAGGACGGTAGCCGGCTAGCTCAGCAAGCAATTGATTATCGTAAAACTCGACATTAGCACGACGGGCCAGTCGTGATGGACATGAAGGCCGACAGTAAATACGCGTCGATCGCACCGCATATACAAAGCCATCGTCTGACTCGTCTCTGGCAACTACTATTCGCCAGCGCGATACATCATTTTTGCCTGGAGCCACACGAGGCACACGACAGACAGTAGGACATGAACTCATAATATTTGGCAAGACGGATAAGAAAATATTGCACTATTCGTGATAAATTGATGATAAAATACCCATGCCTAGAAGATATGATTCAGCATCGGTAGATGTGGACGCGCTTCAGAGACATGGCCTGGTACTTCAAGATGGCGATATGCGCCGCACTCTCTTCTCAATTGGCTACTTCGAAGGCAAGATCTGCCTCTTCGATTTAAATTCTGTCATTGACGTCAACTGAGATTGTTTTCTAGGTCAGCCGCCTAACACAGCAGATGATATCTAAATTGACTTCTTTTTTCTATGATTTCTAAGTAATGAAGATTGAAGCGACCTGCTACATCTAGAGGAGAACAGCTGATTCACAGGCATATTGAATTGCCCTCCAGTCTAATTCCCGATTCATATATGAGAACGCAATTAAATTTTTGTGACTCGCTCTAATACAAATGCACCGCCATCTAACCTGGCTAATCAGCTAGTAAAACCGATGAACATGAAAAACGTGCAAGCAATCAGAAGAGAGTCTACAGGGTCTCGTCCGACGCATTTTCATCGCTGATCGGATTAGAGAATGGTCTATAGCCTTCTTCATTGATTTCTGCAAGAATCGAGTCTGAAATCTTCTTGTGACCAAGTCCATACAGCTCCTGGAAGCTCATAATTAGGGGATGCCATTTATCGGGATCGATTCGATTTGCATGGCCATGCATACGAATATTTTCATGGACATGAGTCCGAAGAACTTTGACTTCCAATGCAATAAATCCCTTCATGTCTGCGTCTTGCATCATTTCGTAGACACCCTTCAATTCGGCCTCCATCTGAGCAGGACATTCGGCAATTCGAGCGGGACGAATCAGATCGGAAGGCTCAGGAGTTAGACTGGAATGTCCAAATTTATCTGGCACATACTCGTAACCGTTCATGCGCTTGAAATATAAATATCCCGATCCTTCGGGTGCGGTCGGCATTTCTTTGGCTCCAGTCGTTCGAGCTAGAGCATTTACTGCTCCTGCCATATCGTCTGATGCGAGGTTCAGTACGCATTGCTTGGTTCGAATCAAGTTGATGGTAGTTTGCGATACGGCACCAAGACCTAGCATGCATCGGTTTCCAAGCCACCAGGCCGAAGACATTGGTGCGATATTGAACGATCCATCTTCGTTTTCTGTAGTGATTAGCACTACTGGAGTACCCCAGTAAAAGATGGAAGGAGAAATTGTTTGAGAGGGCGAAACAGACATCTGGACTGAATCTTCACAATTGTAATCTGGACGAGTTATAAACTGTTGTAAATCTGTGTGTGAAATTATCTGCACTTGTCTCGCTCTTCCATCAACTTATATTTCTGAGATTGAGTGTACGATCAGCCGTCACTACTGTACTTGCTCTGTATGTAGCCAATAGTCATTTCTTGATATGGCTTTAGCTTGGCCCTAGTTTCGGAAGTTGATTCTGATACTGATATTGCTTTAGAATTAGCCAATAACGTCCATACTATGGGATTCTATAATCCCGAAACCTAAATTTACAAAGCTGCATCAGATGTGACCTTTTGAGTGGCATTATTATCGCGAGCACTGACTTAGCTCTGCAGTTGAGGTTCAACTCCTTCTAGCGAAAAGACGCTTGCACGGGGGAAACTTTATGTAATCTAGTTTAAGAAGCTGATGTAGACAACAGATCATCGCTTTGGCAACCGCAACAGCTAGCGGTGATGCGATACTCTGGCTGGATAGTCGTTGTCAGAGATAAATTGGATGGCTTCTCTGATTGGCCACTTCCACAACAATGTCCGCGTTCAGAAAACTTTATAGAGTAACGAACGACCTTTTGCTGACATCTACTGGTCTATTAAAGCTGTCGAGCTTTTATACCGCTCTGAGATCGTCAACTTACTCGTGGTATCGCGTTCGTCAATCACGGGGCAGATATAGTGATTTGAGAGGGACCACCATACTCAAATCCGGGCAGGCGTGCAGGAGATATCATTCGACATACAGCACTCCTCGTGAACCTCACGAAGTAACAACAGCATGGGAATAGCGAAGGCGCCAAGCTTGTCTAATAAGGTGCCATTCTCCGCGCCAGCAAGCACAACTTCTTGTAATAAAAGAGGCTTGAAGGCGTCGGACTCTTCACGAATACAAGAAATACTCCACCGGATCTCTCAACATCCAAGCTTAACTCCCTACCGCCGCCGCGTCTACCGTACTCTCTTGTCTGTTCCTGAGGGCCAGTGGACAACTTACTCCGCCTTGGCCGAATATTTAGGGTCTAGAGCAAATGCTCGGGCAGTTGGAAATGCCATGCGATTGAATCCCTTTATACCCGACGTCCCTTGCCACCGTGTCTTGGCAGCGGATGGATCTTTGGGTGGATATAAAGGAGTACGAAGGGAGGGAAAGCCTGGAGGAAATGAATTGTTCTGTAATGAAAAGAGACAGAGACTTATGCAGGAGGGGGTAAGTTTTGATAAGAAGACAGGGAAAGCCATCGGAGTGTGCTTTAGTAATTTTTCAGAGTTGCCAACGTAATATAGTTTTCTTCAGTAGTCGTCAGTAGGGTTTTACAATTACCTACTCGATCGAAAGGTTTGAGTATTATTGAATATCCGGCGACTCAGCATGCGAGTTAGGCTCATGTGTTTGCAGCAGATTGGAGTGCAAAAATACATTAACGCAGGATGCTATGCTTCAGCAAGAATCTATTGTTTCTTTTGGCGCTCATATATGGCGAGATCTGGAAGAGAGATGTGAGAGGGTTGAAATACCTGTTCGAGATCTCGAAGAAACGATTGAGAAATTAAAGAAAGAGAATGATTGGCTTGAACATGATTTACAAGATAGCAATTGCCGATTTGAAATTGCAGAGTCTAATTTAATCGAGTTGAGAGTACGAATTAAAGATATGAATCATGACTTGAGAGAGCGAGATGGCATATGTGAAGTTCTCATTTCTTAAGATGAAGACTTGGAAAGAGAGATTTCACTAACTTTAGAAAGAAGCTCAAATTAAAATGACTCATGATCGAAAAGAGTATAAGCAATCACTTGCTCAAACAGAAGAAGATTTTTTAACCAAATTCACAGAACTTCATGATAAGATTGAAACTCTAGACGCGAATATAAGAAGTCTTAAATCAACTAACTTGTAGGGTTTGTTTACTGGAATTGGAATTGAATGATAGTAACAACGGGGCAGATATGAGCGAGGCCAACTATTAGAAAACTTGAAACTTCAAACGGAATAAAATTAAGATATTGAGAAACTTAATGAATTGCCAAGCACTGATAAATCGGAATTGAAGAGAGAAATTGAATCGTTAAAACGTGAGAATGCAGAGCTTACGCAAATGATAGATCATCAAGTCATACGATTTCCCAGCTGTGAATATTGAGCACGAATTTCCACTTCAGTTATTATTGAAGGATAGAGAGTTTGAAGAGAAGGAAAAAAATTACGAAGCTCGAATTACTGAGGTTCGCGAGAAGCAAAGAGAACAAATTGATCAACGGGCTCATGAACATAGGGCATTAATTGAGACGCTTCAAGCCGAATATAGTTCTTTAACCGAAAAAAACGCAAATGAATACAAGAATCAAACTGCTCCTATTCAAGCTGGCCACGTAAAGCCTATTAAAGGGCTAGAAAACTCTCAATCATGGATATCAACTGATTCAAGCAAAGTTGAAAGCAATCAAGAAGGAATCAAGTATAAAATTAAGTAGCTGAAATCGCAGACCGCACAAATGGCAGAACAAGAAGATATTCAAGCAAAAGAACTTGCTAGAGTTCAGGCCCTAAGTAAGAAACTTATTGGATTAATGACATCTGATATCAATGCTTCTGAACAGCTGGGTAGATTATTAAATAGCCATGGCTCTCGTCAATCAGATTTGCATCGATTGGAACAAAATATGATTGATGAAAAACCATCATTTCTTGATAGTATACTCGATGAAAGTATGATTGACACATCAGCACTAAAAGAAGTAGAAGAAGAAGAAGAAGCAGTGCGTGAAGCAGCTGGACAGTTATCTCGGACTCCATTCGCCAATTCTCAATCTCACACTCAACTCGTCGATCAGCCATCATTCAAAGCTCAACAAAGTAGACGAACAATTATAGGTAAGAATGATAATAATCTGCAACGATCAAGCGGGGCTCGAAGTGAGAGTAAATTCTCGCGTCGTCGAACTCTCGGAATTAGTGCTCCATCGACAGACGAACTGCCCACTAGTGCAGGTACTTCTGAGAAAGAAAACAATTCTGCCCATTAGTCCAACAACTGTGGGTAATACAGATAAATGCCCTTCTGTTTCTAAATTCGTAAAAATGATCGGTGTAGAATTGCCTACATGCAGCTCTGCAGCTGATTCGTCTGGACACAGGAGCGCAAGATGCCGATAATAGTGCCCCAATGATTAATGAGGATCCACATGCTATGAGCACTCCGAGAGCAAACGCTCAAATCGGCGCCAGTCGTTGACAAAACAGGAATAGAATATGGAGGACGGATAAGATATTACGAGTTATGGAGAATCGTTGTCTTCGAGAGTTACGAAATTTGAATCCATTCGAGTGATGTACGGTCCGACAAGTCGACTTGATGAGAACAATGCTGATAATGACCATAGATTATTCTTTGATTTAATGCGTAGCAATATCAACTTGCCGTAATTCATATAATTCATAAGTTGATAATACCAGGGCATACAAAACTCAAAGGGATTGAAATAGTGACATTGTGCGTATGTTGTGTACCCAGCGACGCGTTAACTCCAGTCCTTGAAATTTAAAAGGCCGCGGACCGGCGAGGGGCGTGATCGCGCGTACATAACGTGTGCAGCCGCCACAATTTCCCGTTCTCGGAATAGTAAGTAGTCTCGTATGTCTCGTCTCTTCCCCCCACGTTTGCTCTCGCGAATTTCTTTACTTCATCTACAGCCGTGTAGTCTTTTTTGAATTCTTTTTTTACTGATTGAGATAAGATTGAATTATGTGAGTTTTTCCGAATTTGTCATTGTTGGACTATTGCTGCGCGGAGGTTAGAGACGGGAAGGCTAATTTGGGATTTCACAGGTCAAGAAACGGAGCAGCATCTCGCGTTCGCGGACCGTAAGTCTTCTTTCCTTTTTAATCTTATTTTATTTACAAATTTTAATCTGATTCTGTGACTTTTTATTGATAGAAATTCTGCTTTAACGGAGTTTTTACGAGTAAGTTGTGCTGGCTTGATTGTAGTGTCGGAGAAAATGCAATGGTTTTGAATGGCTTTTGGCATTTTGGACTCTCTTCTTGAGGTCGATTATTTTTGGCGATGGATAGTTTGCTGACTTTAGTGTTTTATATAGGAACGTGGAATTGATGCACTTGCTATCCGTCATCGATACGAGCAGTCACAACGGCAAGCACAAGAGCAGCAAGGACCAGCTCAGGAAGAGGAGAGTGCAATCTCGAGTGCCATCACTGAAGAAGATGGAATAGTTACCGTCAGTGGTTTTAGCAGTGCTGGTTCTAGTCGTCGTCGATCAGGTGCAGAGCCTGCGCAAGTTGCGACTTCATCTTCATCTTCACGAGTTAAAGTCAAGTCTAAAAAGAAAAAGAAACGCGATGACGATAATGATGATGATGATATTCTTGATAGAATTACTCGGCCAAAACCCGGTCAAATCGAATTTTGTGCTGAATGCCATAATAGGTTTACAGTAACTACATACTCTAAAGCTGCTAAGGATGGTGAAGGTTTATTGTGCCATTCTTGTGGATCAAAGTATGCGCAAGAAGAAAAGCAACAGAAAAAGACACAGATATCATCTAGAAAGAAGCGAAAGTCTGTGGCGGCGGCTCTACTTGATAAACAAGATGTTATGGTACCGAAACTTCAAGATTTGTGCATTAAGATTATTGCAAAGTATATTGATGATGTCGATGTACTGGGGGACATCGGAGAATTTAATATGGATAAGATTGCTCGCATCTTGTCTAGGAATCGATCGTTGAAGGATAACACGGTAAAGCTTTTCCTTGCTCCCAACATCAAAAGCTTACGATTTTGGGATTGCTCCAGTATGTGCTCTATTTTCTTCTGTCTTCTATTTTTCTTCTGAGGATGCAACGCTAACATTCGAATTAGATCTATGTTCTGACAGTTTCCGACTGATTGCCTCGTACTGCCCTCAGTTAGAATCATTAACTTTGTCAATGTGCGGTCAAATGACCGACGGAGTCGTCGATTACTATGCCGATCAATTAAAGCATCTTCATTCCATCAATTTCAACGGTGCTTTCCTAATCCGAAACCCATGCTGGATAAATTTGTTCAATAAGCGGGGATCTCAGTTAACTTCTATTTCAATTGCAAATACTTTAAGATTTGATCGCACTGCTTTGCAATCCCTTATTGATAATTGCGCTGATTCGCTGGAAGAATTAAGTATTTCTAGGGTTGGTAATCTTACGACAGATGATATACCACTTCTCCTCAAACTAACAAAATTGAGTTCTTTGGAATTAAGTTATATGAAAGATGCACTTACAGATGACTCAATTATTGAAATATTGAGATTACTCGGTCCTCAACTTATAACTCTAAATCTAGATGACTGTGAAACTCTTTCAGATCGAGTATTACTCGAAGGTATCAGGCCATATTGTGGAAAATTGCAAAATTTATCGTTAGCATTAGGTGAAAATTTCACAGACGATGCATTTGCTATATTATTCCAACAATGGGATATCAATCACGGTTTAATCAACGTCAATATCATGCGCTGTACTAATATTGGAGACAATGGCGTTCAAGCATTAATCGACCATTCGGGCAAAACTGTAGTCATTCTTAATTTGAATTGCGTTTATACGCTTACGGATTCTACTTTCCATCTCATTGCGGCTTCTGATTGTGAATTTCTGTCGCAGGTGGATATTGGGTTTGTTCATTGTGTTGGCGATAAAGAAGTTGAGATGCTAAGTGAAAGGTGCCCTTCATTGCAACTTATCGAGGTACGGTCTGCTTCTTAATTTACTTTCTTCATATCGTTCGCTGTAAACTAAGTTTTGTTATAGGCGTATGGAAATATTCGTATTACTGAGGTTGCGAAGATCAAGCGAGGCGTCCGACTTATTGGAAGACAGAGTGATACGATTTAAAGATCGTACATAGCTAAATGATTCGATGTTATTCCGATAGTTCTATATTAAATGAGTGGAATATATTTATGAATGTATTTATGTAATCAAAATGATTAAGTAACTATATCGAAAGAAATGTCGGTTGACATGGTGATGCCGGTTTAATTCATGCTAAAATTATGAATGTTTTCGCGATGATTACTATGCAGATCTGACGCATCCATTAAGCTGCTGAAAAGCAGCTGCTCTGTCTATGCTGCTGTTGCAATGAATTTCACGTACAATTTGGTCAATCTGCGGATTTGAAACGGATTGCAATATTGGAGATCATGTGTCTATTGCAAACTAAATCGACACTCCTGAATATGTCTTAACTCCCACGAATATGGTATAAATAAAGCATTAGCCATGTTGCCGAGCACTATTATGCCCTAAAGTTCCTTCCTTAATTGCGCCAAAAAGATCATCAATACACATTACACAAGTACTCCAAAATAAGGGCCGAGTAGCTAGATAATACGATATCATTATCAATAACAACCTAGCACTGCTCAGCCTCCCAGCTATCCCCCACCCAAGCATTCGCAAGTTTCAAGCTCTCAATACCCTCAGGTAACAGAGGTACGCAAGGTATAATGCTATCAGAAAAATCCAAGACTTTCAAACGCGAATATCTTCTCAAATCCAGCGCCGTTCCATCATCATACTCTTCCTCTTCACTATTCGTGTTGTCAGAGAAAAACTCATCATCCTGATGTTCAGCGAAAAAGACTGGATTTGAAGGGTGTACTGAATTCCTGGTTGTCGCACTTAATCGTCGACTACCGCCGCTGCTTTTTCTGCGACCGGATAGAATATTCTTTCGTTCCTGATCGCTTTTCAAATTCCCATGAATAGTCTGAGAAAGTATCATACAAGAAGTGCATCGAATGACTTCAACAACAGGCATCGCCTCTAAAATTTTACTAAGAACCTTTTGCAAAACTACCACCTTATGCTCTTTTCCTGCGCCGAGAATTCTGAACTCTTTAACTTTTGGCAAGATCGATATCGATGGGAACAATGAATTACCACCAATAATATTCCGAACATGGAAGTTCGGATGTATATCGTAGTAAAACTCCAAACTCGTCAAATTTGGAAACCAAATAGTCATATTTGGCAATGTAGGTTGCAATACCGACTCTGCTGCAGCATTCGGAGTATTCGCTCCTGAAGAAGACGTTGAGGACGGGTTACTTAGCCCACTACGAGCTAGAAATCGAACTAATTGAGCCGCTGATTCAACGGGCACTGCAAGGTCTGTCAAGTTGTAGAGGACCGAGACATCGGGTAAGATAACTTGAGCAGACCAGCTTTGAAATACGGTATGAGCGCAGACATTAAGCGAAAGTACTTGTAAATTTGATAATCGTGAAGAAACTTGGTCGATTCCATCAGGAGGTCTCGTATAAGTCACCAACGTACGCCAAAATAGCATCCGCGTGAGTTCCCACAGCTCATGATAATGTTCGGATGACCAAATTTTTGGGAGAAGGATCGTGTGCACACTTCCTCGAGAATTTTTTATAAGTCGCGATAGTGATAAAGAAGTTAAGCCCTTCGGTGCACAATTTCTCAGTCCATTTGGAGTTATTGTAGTCGTGAAATCGAGATAGCTATATGCTGCGGTATTGGACTCGAGATAGTGTGACACTCTAAAATTCCATGATTTGGAGACTTCTAGCAGTAAGGTGGCAAATGGGAAAGGAATATAGGTCAATATCTCTGTAAAAATCTCCGGAGGGAAGTAATCAGCTGGATCAAAAACTTCTTTTGAAAAATGCGGTGTCTCAATTTCTACAGCAGTCGATGATGGCAAATGACACGATGATGGCGAAAGAGGAAAGGAGGATGCAGGCGACAATGAGTAAGCAATAGAAGAGGCCGACGCAGAGCTTGAAAGTGCAGCATAACCTTCTGCATGTTCTTGAGCATCAACCCGGTCCATATTTTCTTAAGCAAATTCAGTCAATAAGAGGAGTTTTGTTGGTAATTGAGACGGACCCGCTTGCGGGAGATATAGCTGGGACGAGAAAGCGAATCACGATGGCTGGGAGTTTGGCGCGTTTCCCCGGTGTCACGATGCGCCGCACGAATAATGACCCGGCTGGTGACCCCAGGAACAATAGTCAGTTCTGCTTATCATCGTAACGCTACTTGGAGATTATTTCTTGCTAAATTGTTACTGGAGACTGTCCATGGATAGGGATTATTATATATGAGGATTTATTAATTCGCATTTCAATGAATAGGGATCAGTGACGACGACTTAAATCGATCGATCTGCACTTTATTAGCATACTCGCAAATGAGATTGGTATTTTATCGCGTTTAATCGACAATGGTTTAACTATCAACGCATTCTCAAGTATAGTCAAGTCCAGACCAGTATTGGTCTGTAACCAGAACAGAATCCTATTGACGCAAATGATGCATGTCAACTGTCAACTGGCTCCGGAGAGCACATGTACATATCACTGCGGATAATCCGTCTAATCTGATGCCGCTCTCAAGAAAAAATGAAAACTAAACAGTAGAAGACACTGCTCAACCTGCTGTGGTTGTTGACTTGACACGAAACCGAAACCGAAACCGAAACCATTTGCCAGACCGTTGAATTTGAGTAGTGGATGATCACCATCGATGGCATAGTATAGTTACTGGAAGGAGGATAATTTCATCTGTAGGTCAATAAATATGGATTGCCAGTTGTAATCATCAATAAATGTTGAAAATATGATGATCGGTGATATCAGCAACACTGGAGCATGATCTAGCAATAGTAATGGAGAACAGTAGAATCGCACAAGGCGGTCAATAGTCAATCAGAATTTATTCAAGATGCAAATGAAAATCATGCAAGATATAGATATCTCTAGAATGACGGCGGCAATTAAATCAAAATGTGCTGAGAAACCTGATATATAGAAGGCGACATGCAGGCTTTGAGTGGAAGTCGTTCTAGACTGCAAGATCAGTAAGGGCTGACTAGTCAAGTTTCAGAAGCCAGAGAGCAGCGAGAATATCACTCTAAGCTTTATCCCCTCTCTTGGCTTGAAATATCTGAATTATATCAGACGAATCATGAGCAAAATGAGATAAAGTAATGCCCGGTGATCAACCAATTGATAATCATTACGCCTTTCTACGAAAAATTGGCAAACAGAGGCTCCGAGCGTATTCGTGTACAAAATTTGCTCGCTGTTGAATCTGAGTAACTAATTACGCGAAATACGAGAAAGCTATGAACTCAGCATTTAGTACTGATTACATTCTTATAGGGATCGAAATCTATGATCGAGAAAAATAGCGCTTATTGGCTTGCGGTAAAGCTCCGGCATTCGACAGGGGCTCTCGCGGATTTTTTTAGATACTAGCTGATCTTGAAAACCGACAGAAAACCAGCGAAAGTCTAGACTCGATCGCTCTCGTGCGTGTAGCAGCACACTACTTCAAAGACGTAGACTATATAGGCATCACAAGCGTCAGCGCATCGAAGATATATCAAATAATCCATGAATATATATTCGCGGATTTTCAAGAAATGCACAGACCGCGAAAAGAAGAAAAGAGAAGCTAGATGGCGCAAATAACTAAAATACGAAAAAAACGGTTCCTCTGCAGAATAATGGAGCATCCAACCGGACAAGAGATGGATTAGAGAGCACCGCGTAAGCCGACGAAGAATGCTTGCTTGGTGAGTGGTCGGCGGCCTAATCAGATCCGAGTAGATAAGCGATCATTTTGTGCGACCCGAACACGGGAGTAAGAGTTCTCTGCGTGATCCACGCTAGTCCCAACGCGGCAAAATAACGCTGGAAGGCAAGCTTAACCGCAGCACTTCACCAAGAGCAGTATGATGAGGATCCAGGACCGTAGGAACTGCTACAGATCCGCAAGCAGTGCTGATATTCGAGCGCTTTGCACACATAGCATGCCGCTGTTCCGAGAACGCTCACTAGGACCATGAGGCGGCGAGCAGTGCTAATAGTAGAGTAAACTAGCGGAGAGTAATGGAATCACAGAAGGCGTCAGGAGCTGTGAGTAGAGAACGCCACAGTCGATGAAAACACGGTGGCGGGGGCACCTCTCATCGCAGGCGCTCTAGACGCGGCGGAGAGCCAGAGTGCGGGCTCGACGAACCCGGACTGCGCGACCGCCCGAGGGCCCGGGAAGCGCGCGGAATGGCAGAGCTGGCGGCGATAGCTGCGGGAGTCGGGAACGCGCAAGACACAGGCAAACGAGCGCGAGCGGATAACGGGTGCGAGGCGAAGCGTGCCGTGTCTATTCGCGACGGAGAGTTGTTGTCTGGTCGAGACCGCTCATTAGAAATGCGCTCCGGCCCATGCCATCGCACGTGCGGGCGGTCCGATAGCTGCGACGCGACATAATCCTACCACTTCTCCCCTCCGTCCTTCTCTTCTCTCCTGCTCCTCCCCACCCCTACCCGTCCCTTTCCTCATCATCTTTCGCCATGGCTGAGGCTCCTCTCGTTGGGCGTCCCTTCTCGCGGGTCTTCGTGCCCACCTACAACGCCATCATCGGTTTCTTCTTCCTCATCGCTACCGCCTCGTACTTCTACAAGCTTCATTTCTCGAAGCGCAAAGTTGGCGAGAAGATTCCCCTTCTCAGCGGCCAGTCGGTTGCTCCTGCTAAGGGAATGACCTTGCTGTACCGCAAGGTTCGCTCGACCCTTCTCTACCAACCACCTGGCCGCTACCTCGAGTCCAGCGGCACCATGTTCGTCGTCGCTGCCTTCCTTGGTCTTAACTGCTTCTACTCCTTCTACCGTGAGTTGCCCCTTAGTCATAAGATCGATTTGAATCGCCACGTCGTCCTGCAGCAAACTCTTGCGCCTTGAATTTCTTTGGTTTTCTTCACAATCAAAATCTTTCGATACCCGTCAACAAGAATTTTCAAATATTTTGATACCATTTCAAGTTAAGACCTATATGTTTCTTCAGCTACGAAAGTTTGATTTGCAGGCGATGTAATATTACACACCCGTCAGCGAAATGTGTATTGACAATATACTCTGTAGCTTCCACTGCCACCCGCGCTGAGTTTTACACCGCGTCTGTCTTTGGAAACCGTCTCGGTCTCGTCTCTGTTGTCAACATCCCCATCATGTTCCTGCTCGGCTCCAAGACTGGTCTTCTCGTTCAGTGGACCGGCTGGTCTCATGAGGGATATAACATTCTTCACCGTCACGCCGGACGTGTTGTCTGCGTTACTGCCATTGGCCACATCATTGCTAACTCGCTCAACGGTCGTACTCTCGGTGAGCAGGTCACCCGCTCGTCGCGCATCGGTGTCGGCGGTGGTCTTCCCGGTCTTGCTTTCTTGATCATCTTGATCACGTCGTTTGCCCCTGCCCGTAACAAAGCCTATGAGATCTTCCTCTACGCCCACGTTTGGTTCTTGGTTGCCGGAATCGTCCTTTTGTACTTCCACTACGCTCGCTGCCGTCCTTACTGCATTGCTGCCTCGGTTATCTGGCTTTGGGACAGATTCAACCGCTACAAGAACGCTCAGCACGTTGTTGGAAGCGCCACTGTCTTGTCGGGTAACACTGTCAAGCTCTCACTCAACCTCAAGTCGAGCTTCCGTGACATCCACTGGCAGACCGGCCAGTACGTCTACATCTCGGTCCACAAGCTTGCTCCTTTCCAGGCGCATCCCTTTACGATCGCTTCGCCCCCCACTGCTGACACTCTTGACTTGATCATCCGTGCCCGCACCGGTTTCTCCAAGACCCTCTTCCTCGCTGATGACCAGGAGCATAAGGTTACCTTCCACGGACCCTACGGTTCTCCTCCCAAGTTCGATGGCATCTCCAAGGTCATCCTTCTTGCTGGTGGTGCTGGTGTTGCCTACTCCTACCCCGAGGCTGTGGAGCTTGCGCGCACCATGCCCGACGTTGAGATTGACTTCTTCTGGGTTATCCCCCAGCGTGACTTTGTCTCGTGGGTTGACATGGACCCTAAGCACAACGTTGACTTCAAGGTCTGGGTCACTGCCGAGCAGGGCCGTCCCAACATTGATCAATATGTCAAGGACTCGATCAAGGCTGCTAACGGTGCTCCTTGCGCCGTTGCTGTCTGCGGTCCCTCGCCCCTTGTGCGTTCCTCGCGCAATGCTTGCTCCTCGCTCTTGTGGGAGGGTGTTGACGTCGAGTTCTACTCTGAGAACTTCGGATGGTAAGCGGTTTAGTAATCGACTTTTTTCATTAGTTTGTTATTAGATCGTATTATTTCAAAATTATCATCTCGGGAGTCTTTTTGGGTTTAACGCTTTTATTCTATATTACCTTTTTTTATATTTGGTTTGGTTGGGATTGGTTTGGTATGCGGAGGATTACTTTTTTTTATTCTATGATAAATGGCACAGCTGAGAATTGATAGACAGCTTCTTTTATCTTTCATTATTTTGTTTCAGGGGTTTACACTTTTTTTTGGAAGGGTATTGAGCAATACAATAATGTTTGATTATCTTTCTACAATTAAATGCTGGTCTGCATAGACTAGGAGTCGTAGATATTTTGTTTGCTGTTTTCAAGTAGTGAGGCTGTGGGTGGGCTGACGTCGGAGGGATCTAGACCTGGGATGCACTCCAACGGCGCACTATCCATTATCAACCACTGCGAGCGAGGGGCCCTGTCATGGCTGCGTCGATCGTCATCATTACACAATACAATACAATACAACGTGACCAAATAGATGCGAATAATACGGTTTGTTTGCTTGGGCC
The DNA here is from genome assembly GCA_030568295.1 of Myxozyma neotropica. Classification (NCBI taxonomy): domain Eukaryota; kingdom Fungi; phylum Ascomycota; class Lipomycetes; order Lipomycetales; family Lipomycetaceae; genus Myxozyma; species Myxozyma neotropica. The sequence goes on from JAJLTU010000043.1 coordinate 62,226, forward strand.
GATCGCGCGCGAAGGCGGCTCTGTCCTGCTTAGGGGCGGGTGCTCGCCACGGGCAAGCAGCGCGGGCTCTTATTGGACGCCTTTACTGCCTCTTGATCCACGTACGCAACAGAGCAACACATTGATTCCCAAGTTTGTTTGCTTGCATGAGCGCGACTGGAATGTTTTCTATTTAGTTCGTAAAAGCGGTAAGCCAGTCTGCTGATAGGCTCCGTGCGGTCGTGGCGGTCGGTGCCTGGCGGCCGGTGCCTGGCGCGCCAGATGCGCAGCTCATCGCACGACAGCGGCCGTGCTCGTCAGGTCTCTTTGTCTGACCTGTGCCATTATCGGGTACGACCGGCCTGCGTGGATTCTCTGATATTGCCCACAGCTCTGCTGCAGATCGACAGCGGGCCGTGGAGCGCTCTATCACGGCGGCCTGGGCTGGGCTGGGCTGGTGACGTATAGCCGTGCGGACCCTGAATCGCGGATCTTATCTGATCATCTATGCCTCGTGATCGAACAGCACGTTGATCTGTTACTATTCCCATCGCCGCGCTGCCACGCGGAGTCTGCTCTCCGTATTCGTAATATGCGAGCAGATTGTCTGCTGCGCTGCAACCACCCGGCTCGAATGAGGATCAGATAGATAGCCAGTCACAATAGCCGGGTATATTTTGCGCATATATTTGCTCATCCACTATCAGATCCGTCGCTGGTGCTATAACTCCCGGCTCGGCACTGCGGCTCATCTGTGACTGGATTGTGATCTCGGATTGGATCACAGGTAACCAATCTGATGTGACTCAGCTCGCATTCAAAATTTATGTACTTCCGAGAGCTAGTAGTACGATCCCGTTGGCTCACGAGAGCCCAGCCTACATCAGCTGAGCAATGGAAAGTCTTTCATCAGAGGAATTTGGTGCTGCGGAGATGGATATTGTGCTGTATGCAAGAATGCATGGCCTAGCAGTTGATTACACAGACATGTCCCGCTTCGACGCGTTGCTTGACACGCGACAGCAGATGGCTGTGCCGATTTTATCAACAGATATATGGAATAGCTATGACTTTGAACAAGAGCTTCTTGAATCTGACAAAAAGCTGCGGATATTTAAAGGCGTGGGCGTAATGGTCAAAGATATTCTTAGCTCATTCGATGGATCATCGTCCGGCGACATCAATACACCGTATCCGACTTTCGTTGACCAGCCGGACTATGTCAGTCTAGCGACTCATCAATTCGTCGCTATCCAACAGCTCAAGCCAGAAGAAACGCTGTTTAGACGCGATAATCTGCCAACGAAGTTATATCTCGAGCGCGTCTCTCCTTTTGCTTATATGGGCAACATGGCTAGCATGTCGTCGGCGGATGACGTCGAAGAATGTGTCGAGTTCTTTCATGGGCTTAAAGGGAAGCGATTGGATGAATCTTTGATTGAAGAAAGGTTTCAAATGAAGACTGAAGAATTGCAGTATTTATCCCAGAAAGTATCAAAGGTTGAGCAAATCGATTACCCACCGATCGCGAGAACTTGGATGTCGTCGCCACTTCTTCCTAATCCTCCACATATGAATAGCAATACTTTTGATGCCACTTTCTATTTGGCAGAGCCAGAGGAAGCCTTTACTCCGTGCTCAAATTTTTCTTTATCAGAAGTTATCAGTACTCCACCAACGTTAACGTCGAATCCCATTAGCTTTTCGCCAGCTAGTCTTCAGAAACGTCCAGCTCCTCCATATTTTTCCAGTCCTTTACTAGGATCTCGAAAAATTGGTAGTCAATCTGGCTCGAGATATCGAGATGATAATAAAGATGGGTGCTTTGAATACAACCTGCTGTCCGAGGCAACCCCAACGACTTATGCGATCTCACTCTCTACCGAACGAGACAAACATCTCTCTTCCCAATTAGCTTCTCAAGCAGAGATGACGAATTCAGCCCTTGAGAGCGAGCAGTTGGTAGAAGATGAACTACATTTAAGAATGCCTGTCCCAGTGGTGCTGAGTCTTGAATCTAAAGAAGAGCGGAGGCGTAGGGCTGCGAGGAGCGCATTTGGGATGAAAGATGTTAGAAGCAAAGTTAGTGAATGGAAACTTTCTTCGAGAACCTCAGACAGAATAGTTGATCCCGAAGGCAAACTAAGATGGAACCCTTTTTTTGGACATGCGAGCAGGTCAATTTTTGATCTGATTACTCTAAAGGAGACTGTCGAATCTGATTCTACTACGAACCTCCATTGGGACACGGCAACTCTGGTTGATTCTGATGATCTTTATCTTCAATCGGAATTTACGAAAATTATACGGTCTCATGCTGACGACTGGGAATTCAGCGACGTCTCTGATTCGAATGATGAAACTCCTGTCCCAGTTATGCAAAATGATCGTGAATCCTCTCCCATCTCAAACAACGGCGATGCCCTTCTTGATGTTCTGCTTGCATCTCGCGCATCTAAGCAAGGCGATAACAAGGGAGACTCAAGTGATACAAGTGCTCTCAAATCTTTACCTCTTAATCCATTTGATCTATACTGCTTTCAATCCACGACCGATTCGAAACCTCTATATAAAGGAGACTCAATAGCTACGGAAGTCCATACTGAGAGAGATTTTCTTCACGATACCTATTCTTTACTTTCCAAGTCAAATGACGACCACGCCGATGCCCTTGCTAAATATGGAAAAATAAATTTTCTTCCCTCTGTTACTGTCATTTTCAACACGTCATTCTTAACATTGAATCGTGGTATTTACAAGGCTATTACTACCGTTTCTGAGAATTTGAAAATTATTGAACGTGATTATGGCATCGACCAACCTGACATTTTAATTTCTTCCGCTTGTGCTATTGTATACTTTACATTTCCATTGATTTTACAGAGAGAATTAGATGGAAGTCGATCAGCAGTACGACAATCTCGCGCTTTAGCTCACAAAGTCGAGACTTTACTTGCTGTAGTACAACTCCCTCCGTTAAATATTCTTCAAAGTAGTAGGAATGATTGGAACGCATTATCTGATTTTATGGCGAATATGGCAGGTATCAGAGTATATTTGATGAAGAATGAGCAAGATGATAATGACCTTGAAATGTTGAAATGGTTCATGAATATTTTTAGAAAGTTTGGAGGAAAAGGAGATGGAGTTGCTGAGGTCGATACTACGGTTTGAATTCCTCGTTTTATTAGCTAACTTTTTTTATAGATTGGGAAGACATTTTCCGATTCTAGTACTGACGATTTTGCATTGTTTTAATTATAGTGGGAACGATTTTTACGTCACGCTGGTGTTAACGCCTATGCCGCCCAGGAAATTCTTAAGCAAATGTCGTTACCTGCATTCATTAAATGCGGGGATGACGAAAGAAGGGAAAGATTTGGCGAATTCGTTGGTGTAAAGGTTTTGGTATGATGATTCACAACACAGTACTCTATTATGAAATGAATTTGAGCGCTAATTTGCTTTTTGATTGTTAATTATAGGATTATTTTTCAAGAGTTGTTGACGCGCCGATCCGGCCTAGGTGATATTACTAGTTGCATGCTGTGATTGCTTGATATATCAAATCGATTCGAGATTTATTTGTTGCTAAATTTTACACCGCTACTGTCATTGATATAAATATTGAATGACTATATTAGTTAATTCTATTACATCCATGACAAAAATCTAGCCAAAATACACAAACGCCGAAAATAAATGATAAATATTATTTACAAAAATCAGGTTGCACCTACTCATTCATAATTAAACCTCTCATTTCGAAAAATTCATGCTATAGCCCCCTTTTCCATCTGGTTGCATTTTGAACATGTCAGTACTCAGTCCAAATGGCTTCAACAGCCCATTGCCAAGATCCTTTAACTTTCCAATCATCTCTGCAGTCTCAGCCTTTTGAGCTTCAGAAACTTTCGGTTCAAGTCTAATCATAGCCAAAGCATTATCTCTTGATGGCTTTAGTTCTTGGGCATGTTTAAGATCATCCATTGCCGCTTGTAATGCAGCCCATGATCCAATTTTTTCGTTCGCAGTTGCGCGACGTAAAAGTGGTTTCATATAATCTGGATCAAGTTTTAGAGATTGCGTACAATTCTCAACACATTCTTTCCATTTTTCTTGTTTTGCATAGCATGCTGAAATATTACTATAAAGAACTGATCGTGGAGTGGCAAGGTAAGATGGGCATGTCTTTAGAGCTTCGTTGTATTTCTCGATTGCAGCATCGTAGTCCTGATCTCCAAAGAGAGCGTTTCCGGTAGATTTTAAGGTATTTGATTCTTCTAAGAGAGAAGCTTCCTCCTCTGGCGAAAATTTTATCGCCTCTGAATTCTGAATAGAGTCTCCATTCACTTCTTCTTTTGGGTTCGAGTCGTCATCTTCGGATGCGACGTTCATCGATTCTTGGGCGTTTGAGAAATCCTCTGATTCTGAATCTGATATTTCTTGGATCCTAGAATCAACCTCTGGCTCAGGAGAGCCTGGTAGAGGAGAGATTCTCGAAGACGAAGTTGCGGAAGCAGTGGCTGATTGATCCGCTCTCCTTTGAGCTAAATAATCAAGATTGGAATTAGTCTAACTGAAGCACTACTTAAAAAAGCAGCAAGTGTCCGCTTCAACACTCAAATTCTCGTACTCACCCTCTCTTGCAAATTTTGCAAGGTCTTCTAATATAGCCATTGCAAGCCTTTGCAACTTATCTAGAAAAAAATCAACGGTGAATGTGTATTCCTTTCAAAAGACGGATGAAGGTATTCAAGTATTGACACTCATCGAACAACGCGGATCACGCTTTACGGTAGCTCCGACAGGGTTTGGGCGTGAATTTACGCGTGAAAGAAGAGACTCGCTTCTTTTGCGCAAGCTTCTTTCAATCGAAAGCGACATTCAACGATAGCTATTCTTTCCATCTCACCTGTCACTCTATTCAGTGAGAACCAATACCATTTGCACCCATTTTAAGAATTTTTTATAATGGCTGAAGATACCTCTGCAGTCAAGCCTGAAGGAAGTGCCGCTGCCGGAGGTAGCAATGAGCATCTCAACATCAAGGTCACTGATAATAACAATGAAGTTTTCTTTCGCATTCGGAAGACTACTGCTTTGAAGAAGCTTATGGACACTTTTTGCGATCGACAGGGAAAGAGTCGATCAAGTGTGCGATTCTTATTTGATGGAGAGCGTGTTAATGAAACCGACACGCCCGATGGCGTAAGTGCTTTCTCTGATTTCGTTTTATCCGTGAAAATCTCGTCAGAACATTTCCGGTAACTGGTCTTAATCTGGTTGGTTTTAATATGATTAGAGGAAACTGCCCCGACTGAGAGGTTACAAGCGATGACTTCACATTTAAATCTTCCTGACTTGAAGCAATCAAAATCACTAACTCCGTTCTTATATAGCTTGGAATGCAAGATGGTGATATTCTTGAGGTTGTTCAGGAACAGGTATGGACTTTCTGTTTGAGTTTTGAACAAGTCAATTTATACCTGTTGGTTACTAACGCTTTTTGATTCAAGGTTGGCGGATCTTTTAGATAGTAAATGGGCATTCGTTGGAAGCTGGCATAGCTGCGGGGTGTGAGATACGTAATTTTGCCCAAGATGATATGACAAAATATGGATCGAATGCGTTATTTCAATTGTTTGGTGCATGCGTTGAATTATAATTGTCCTAGTGTATGGATTAAACCTGCTAGGTTGATGTGTGCTACCTTTCCTCCCTGTGTGACTGAACCATTTAGCTTTATGGCGGAGGATGAAAAGAAAACAGATGGAATTAAAATGTCTAATGTTTTGTATTGTGTTCTAATCTTGATGTATTTGCGCTCTAGGACTACATGATTATGACATGGATTTTTTGCTTTGAGCTAGATAAGTTCTATACGTGTAATTCTATTTGTTGTTTTATTAGTTATTTTATGAAATTTTGATTTTCCGCTCTCTTCTAAAGAGAATAACTCGTTTCAACTCTACACTTTAATCGCAAACCAGTGAAATTAAAAAGAAGCCTTTAAAATTCCTTTGATCGTTCCAATCGTTCAATCGAATCACAAAAAATGCCTATTCCCCACTTTGCAATCTCGCTCGTCGTTTCCTGTCCAGATTTCTTTGATCTTTTAGTACTATCCATCTTTGTCCTCAAAAAATATTCAATGCCCTTCAAAAGTACAGTGTTATCTTTGATTTTGACAACAAGTTGTACTAAAGTCTTTTCTCCTGCCAATCTGTCTTTCTGTCTTGCAGTCCGAACTCTGATTTGATTAAATAATGCCATAAAGAAAACTTGCAAGAATTCGTGCATTTCATCAGTACTCGTCAAGAAATTCACATTCTTAAAAACATCAAGACCCATTCGTCCTTCCCCAACTAGTACTGCGTAAAACTTCGCATAGTTTTTAGTCTTGCGCTTGCGAGTTTTCTCATCAATCTCGCCTCGGCCGATGAATCTGAGATCAGATGCCGCACCCCCATCTTCCTCCTCATCGTCTTCATCTTCCTCATCCAGATCGCCATCGAGTTCTTTGAAGTAATCCCATAAACTGAATTGAAACGTCTTTTTTATCGAGTGCTGTTTACACAATTCGGCGGAAACATAAGCGTAAAACGGATTAAAATCTTTCTCGTTACCACAGCAATGCAAAATTACCCGCGGCACCTCCCGCTCTTGCACTCTTTTCAACTTCAAGCTCATTAACCGCTCATTCGCATCAATAAAGTCTTCACTGCCCATAATCGCCACAAAAATTGCTCGACGAATATCAGTATTCATTCGTTGTTGTCGAGCAAGCGATAGCCAATCTGGCTCTGCGGTATCAAGAATATCTTTAACTGCAGCAATATCGACGTCATCTCCTCCTCCATCGATATTTGCATCCCGGATTTTAATACCGGCAATTCCATCTCCTGACCAAGCCGATCCGACTAGCCACCATTTTCCTCGAGATTCGATATTATGGATATCGTCAAGGGAAACGCGGAGAGGTTCCATAGTGCGGGGTATATTTCCAAGATATTTACGCATCCGAGTTATTGATTCACTCGTTACTGTAGATGAGTTTTTCAGTCTGTTGTTCTTCCAGGAGGTAACGGTTTCAATTAGAAATTTTGTGCGAGAGCTAACATGATATCACAATTAATATAATGACTCCACCTGCGGATACAATAGGATGGACTTACTTGAGATTTTCTGAAGGAATCTTCTTTACCGCCCCTTGAAGAAGATTAATTATATCTTTCAACGCGGCAGGATCATCATGCCGCAACTGCGCACCCGCATCTATTCAAAAGACAGAAAGTTAGTAAAACTGCAAATATATATAAAATCAATAGGCCTACTTACTTGTAATAAGTTTTAGTAAAAGCTCCGTATTCAGTTCAGTAATATCATTAAGAAAAACTCTGATAAAATCATAAATTAAAGAGCATCCAACCACTTGAAATGAATACAGTTGACTTAGCAAAACCATCAAATTTGAGCATTCTTTTCCGTTTTCAAGATCCTTAAGGTGGTTTTCAAAAGTCTCCACAAGAGTCTGTATAAAATATGCTCCAAAATCTAGACCAATATGTTTATAAAGTGCAGCAACTAAAGCACCATAGACAATCACGAAATTGTCATATAAAATCGCTTTTTGGCCGGTCATTTCGATTAAAATCGAGGTGATTGTAGAAGTAACGCTTTGTCGAGAATTATTCAAAAATAGCTGCTGAAAATCAGCGACAATAGATGCAATATTAGCTTCCGAGAGTCTGTTCAGTAAACCATGGCATTGTCGTTTTAAAACTCGAATTTCATCAGATTCATCCGTATTGGCTTCAAGTTTCTTTCGGAGAGAAGGTGGAATATATTTTCCTCCTCCGCCTGCAGCATTAGGAGCAACTGGAGGTAGATACGGATTCTCGCGAGCTTTTTTCAGTTCAGGTGCATCGTTGCGTTCGAGTTCGTCGCCATCGGATTTGGAATCGTGAGGTTCGCTATCGCTGAAGCCGTTAAATTCATCTTCATCATCATCTTCTTCCTCATCTTCTTCTTCATCGTCATCCACATTTTCCTCATCTTCATCTTCTTCGCTTATATCTTCATCTTGGTCATCTAAATCGCTGTTCTCGCCGACTTCACTATCATCGTCACTATCTGACTGAGCTTGATTTGCCGTCCTCTTCAATTTTTTCTGCCTTCCAGATCCGAAAATATCATCCAAAAAGTCGAAATCAAGACCAGCAGTAATACCTTTAAAACAAAGTTAGATATATCACCTTAGAAAGCCGTACTTTTGCGGCAAATGCTATGTTATTGAACGTACTATCAAGTCCATCATCATCGACCATCTTTGGAAGATTTCCAGATTTAGTCTTCAACTTCTTGGCGTAATACAAGATATCGTCTTCATCGTGCTTCAATAAAGGATCATATTCAATTCTTTTTTTCGAGGAACTGCTATCAAGTTTTCTTCTTTTCGTACTGCTTACTTTAGCTGTTGACGGCTTTGCTGCTGGTGCAGTAGCTGAACTTGATGCAGATGCCGTTCGGGCAGGAGGAGTTGGTTTGCTGCTCCTTTGGGAAGGAAGCTTGTGGTTCCGGTTAAACTGTCGCGGCATATTTCACACACATGTAAATAATTAAACTGGCATATAGAGAAAAACTGCAAACTCAGTGAGATATTCGTGTGAGCGTAAGTCTGATTTAAGAAATTTACTTCTTGCTGGGAGAAATGCCAAAAAAAATAGTTGTTTGCCATCTTTGATCCGCCGCACCAGTTATGAGCCCCTGCATATAGTTCACTCATAACCCATATTTAAAACCTAGAATGAAACGGCCTTGTGAGTTGAGGCTTTTGCTTTTCCATCAAAGGAAGACTTTCTCGATCAAATCGCAGGATCTTTCTGAGCAGAGGAGCTAACTATATACAATGACATCGAAGTCAAGGCTAGGAAATGGCGAGGTTAGTATTTAGATTTGCATTGTGATATATGCTGATAGAAGTGGTAAAGCTAACTGGAACCTAGTTTCTTTCACAATTGGGTGCACTTTTTAAGCAGCAGGCGGAGTCTGGCACAGTCTTTTTGCAGCAGAAGAGATGTATGTTCAATTATTCAGCTACTTTGACTATATCGTACTCTAACGTGTTTTTTAATTGCAATTATGTAGTGACACCATTTGACCCTGTTGAGAATAAACATAATCCCAGTCCAACAGACCTCTCAGATATCGCCCCATCCGGCACTTCTGCCTCACATAGCTTAATTTTCCGAGCATCAGACGGAGCTACAGACAAGAGCAAGAAGACGAAGATCACAACTATTGTTGAAGGGGATAAGTTAGATGCTTTCTGGAAGAAATATTCTGAAGTCGTTAAGGGTGGAATAACGGGATTGAAGAAGAAAGATAAGAAGAAAGCGAAGGGAAAGAAAAAGAAGGGAGTTACGAAGTAAATAGTTATACCTTTGAGTCATTTTAGAGAACGAGGATTTAAGTATGATATGATATTATGACACCGATTCTTTGGAATGTGTTTTTTTGAACGCCATCTGCATTGTGTTTTGCAAGCAATTTACACGCGACATCTCACCCTAGTGTACAAAATCCAATACAATACAAAAAATACTATAGCATAAATTCATTAATCTACTCTTCTTCATCCCCAAACGAAATCTGAACAGTCTTTTTGGTTTTGCTCTTGCTCTTGTTCTTAGTGCGCTTGCCTGTCTTCGCGACTTTAGTACTGGTATTATCATCTGATGAGTCGTCGTCATCGGTTTTCCTAAACTTCGGAGTAACTTTCCTTTTCCTGCTTCCAAATTCTGATATATTTGCCGATTGTTTGGAGCTTGACGTCTGATCTGGTGGTTTTACTCGTGTTTCAAGCTCTGCCTGTCGCGTTTCTCTATCTTTTCTAGAGCAGTTCCAAGCAGTCAGTCATGTCGCTCCCAAAAGAATTCCATACATAAAAAGATCAATAAAAAAGTCTTACTTAATCTGAGTAATTGTTTTGCCACCTTTCACTTGCTCCAATTCTTCCTTGGTTATACTCTCTCCTTCAAAAACGTAATCTGGAATCGTCGTCTCATCTTCACTGTCAACATCTTTCCCGCTTTGTAAATCCTGTGGGCCCGATTTTCGTTGTAGTTTAGTTTCAACGGTTGGACCTGATGGTAATTCACCCTTTAATATTTGAAGGAATTTAGGTGTTCGTCGTTCTGCTATATAATGTTAGTCTTGCCGCGTACTCCTGAATCGATGATAATGGGGATCTGACCAAACTCTAGATTCGTCTTTTTCGGCATTCTTTTGTGGTGGCTGAACTTAACAGCTGACAAACTACTCAATCATGCAGGATCTATCAAATATTGCCTTTGAACTTGACGCGATCGAATCTTGTTCTATTGCGTTGCTGTCGTTGTACAGAAAGTTAGAAGCTTGATTGGGATATGTCACTCTCATTACTTCGCGTGCGACCGTATGATCAACAACCTCACAAGGTCATCTAGCTACAAACACCGAACTTACTGCAAGATTAATCGGTGGACCAACTCTACTCTACAATTATATAAAATAATATCGGTAATGGGATTATAATTTAAATTATTGCTATCTATGCTGCACCAATTTCACGAACTGCAACTACAAGTCAATGCCTGCATTGTGCGCGGCACATCACCCACAAATTTCATCTCTTGATTGTACTTCTCTTCATCCTCTTCCTTCGATGTCCAAGTCTCCTCAAAAGGATTTAAAGTCAAATGTAGAATATGTTCCAATAATTTCGCATCACCCTGGCGTTGAACTCTGTCAATAGCTTCATCCATAATCCATGTTCGCAATGTAAAATTTGGATTTACTTTGTCCATACGAAACTTTCTTTCTTTATCATCTGTATTCCCTTCTTCTGATAATCTCGCTTTATAAGTGTTAAATAACCATTCGTGAATAATTCTGGCTGATTCGTCAACTGGAGGAACAGCAAACCCTCGGTCATGTGTCAAAAATAAGCTCTTAATATCCTCTTCAGTAGAAAGAACACTCTCATCTTCACCATCATCTGGAAAAATTCTAACTTTTCCCAATTTTCTGAAAAAATGATTGAAATCCAGTGCTTGCTCTTTTAAAATTTGCAAGGCAGAGTCAGCAATTCCATCAACAGAATCACCATCTTTCACCGTAAGTAGTCCAAGTCTTTTAGCAAATGCTTTCGAATGAGCTGATTCCAAAGTTGACTTGTAATAATTTCCAGTTTCTTCAATGATTGCTTCTGCTTTAGTCACAAAAGCGTCGATCTTGTCTTCAGGAATACCAGATTCAATAAATTCTTTTGTATTGACAAATTCCTCGCTTTCGGAACCAAATAGTTCGGCTAAATCTTCGCCTAATCGTACAAGATTCCACCACATGATTGTTGGAGTGTTTCTGTATGAATATCGCAATCGGTGATCATCCTAGAGACAACTATCAGTAAATCGTCGTCGGAAAAAACGCAAAGGCAAACCTGAACTTACATGATTTGGAGTATACATGGGATTGTATATCTAAAGATCATCACACTGTTAAAAAATATTTCCAGCATTTTGAGTAGCAAGCAAACTTACGTCCATGAATGCGAACGGGCCAAAATCAAGGCTGAGCCCAAAGATAGAGACATTATCCGTATTCAAAACTCCACTAAAGAAATTATGTCAGGTCATTGAGACTCTCGAAGCAAATAGAATCATTGTACGTACTTCATAAACCCATAAGCCTGCCATAAAGCAGTCGTTTCTGCAGTTCTTCTTGCAACTTCCTTATAGAATACATTATATCTAGAAAGCCCTTCAAAACCATCTGGATCACTCCTCTTTATGTTTTCTATACCACCATAAACTTCATCAATACTATAATCAGCGAGGGCTTTAAGAAGTTTTCGATTTCCTCGTCGGCGATGAATATCAAAATTGCCGAATCGAATCCAGGTAGGCGCCATCCGTGCAACGATAGCGCGCGGTTCTATAGTCTCTCGTCGGACTCCTTCATTGGGAAGCAGAGATAAAGAAAGTGCTCGTGTACTTGGAATAGATAGTGCGTTCAACGCTATGAATCACGACGTCAGCGCGAAAAATCTGAAAATGACAATTGGGATGTACTCACCCTCGGATACAAGAAATTCTCTAAGACTCGATCGAAACACAGCCATACCATCACTGAACAAAGACGTATTAGCATTCACAGCACTTTAACTCGACATATCGATCAGAATACATACGCAAATCGCGAATATGGCGTCCGTCCAGCTCCCTATATATACATGTTTTCGGTAAGATATTGTTGGATCATAATATGCAAATAGTCAAAATTCAAGTAGCTACCTTCAGTTGAACCTCATAGCGAGCACCAGTGCTAGGATTAGTCGCTTCAAAAATACTGATAGCTCTTCCATCACCTAACTGACCAGCCCATTCTCCGAATTGGTATCCACCATAGACCTGCGCCCATGGATAGTGCTCCTCGAATATCTTATTTCCAATGACCAGCTCTTTAAATTCTTCCGTCTCTCTTACATCCGGGCTTAAACCCAAATCGCGCAATGCAGCTCCACTGACAGCCAACAGCCGAGCCTTCTCCAAATTATGAGTATCTGGTCGAACAAATGTATAAGCAGCGTCTCCGACTGCTCGAGGAAGTAAGACCCTGGGATCTTCAGGATTCTTAGAAGATTCCGGCGTTGGAACTAGTGGATCTGGAGGAAGCTTGTCCGTGAATATATGAGATTTTGGTAATTCAGCTAGCGATACGCCGCTGAAGTTTGCTGTTTCGTTGGATGTCATGCTTGAATCTACCTCAGCAGCTATACGATAAGTTCGAATTTGTCGAGAGTATTGGGTGCAATTGCGGAGAATTATTGCAGACTGACAAGTCGTAATGAAGTTGCCTCGTATCCCGAATAAAGGGGGCATCAAAATACCTGTACTTGCACCTGATTGAAAGAGACGATCAATATGGCTGCGAATTATCTATCGTTGACAATCGCAACTTTATCAATCGCCGCTCGGCCGGCTATGAATATCGTCATAATGACAAAACAAGATGACTAATATATCTCTAATACAAGGCGCTCGCCAGGGGCGTCCGGGCGTGCATATTAGTCTGCATTGATCACTGACTAGAGCACTTTTGCTGCTGGATGCAGACTGAGCACAATGTTTTCGTCAGTAGGTATTCTAGGGGTTTCCCTTCGTTTTCCAATGCAGACAGTCGCTCCGAGTACTTTAGGGGCGACGCGTTTGCCTGCATAGTATAGCCAATCTAATAAGGGCACCTTTAACTGCTTGCACTGTCATAGGGTTTTGATCATCGTCTTAGGGTCTTTGTTAACCTAACCCACCGGCGCGAGAGACGTGCTGACTAATCGGCTTCTTGTTCCGTAGGTGACTTCTTGGCTCCGTCCAATATCTCTGAGAGAGCTCATATCAGTTGCAGTCCATATAAGCATACTCGATATTATTGGATATTGGTTAGCAGAGATCCTCGAAAACATTTAGAAAACCCCGCGTACCACGAAGCTATCTTAATGATGCGCCCAGGCGCGCCTGTCGCCACACTGGCAGCAGTCGATTAGTCAAGGGCAGCAGTCATTGCGAATCTCTCCTCCAACGTCTGCGCGTTCGCCCGAATAATGCAAGGCGTAAAAGTCTATGAGATATAAGATAATTGGCAGCTCGTTTGGTGGCGAAGCTAAAGTGTAGGGATGTTCGTATTTCTCGGACACCGGAATCCAGCCGTGCCCCCCACGCTGTGACCAGCGTTTTCTACTTTGAAACTGCTGCTCGGGGTCAACAACAGCAACAACAGCAACAGCAACACAGCAACGACAGCAGTGACAGCGACAGCAGTAACAGCAGCAGCGGTAGCAGCAGCAGATCAGCATAAACTTGCTGCTTCGATATATTATCTTTTCTAATATTTTAAATCTATTGTGATGGATCGACATCACCAGTGGCCAAATGGCTCTCAACGGTGCAGGAAAATGGATCCCCTCCGACTACTGACTCGCAGAGGACAAGACCGGCCGGCCGGCGTCGACAAGGACTGCAGCAGTTGTTAAGATCACCAGGCGCATTATTGATCTCCTAATCACTTTATAATTTACAAAACTAGGCATACGCATATGAATATTCAATAAATTATGGCGCTTCATGCAATTGCCCGTATCTAATTAGGCAGCACCAGATATTCGAGCAATAGTTGCAGCAGATGTTCTGTTCTAGATCTGGATCCTGCGCGCCGTCACTAATTTGTGCAGCTAGCTGCGTTGGCCCACCGAGAGCAGTCAGCTGTCGCTATCAAGGGCGGCGGCAGCGATTGCGATGGCCGTGACGCGACCGCATGCGGTGCGCCCCTCCCCCAGCAATCCTGGCGCCGATGCTTACTATGAAGATCTCGACGCAGGCGAGCCTGAAATTCGTAAGAATCGCACTCGGACGATTCTCTCACTGGCTCTAATTCGGCCTCGCAAGTCAGTCATGTGGCAAGGATAAATGCAGAACAAGGTGGCTAGCGTAGCCTCTAGAGCGATACCGGGCGGATTAGTACCTCAGTTGGAGCATGCGTCGAACAGAGTCGTGAGTTTATTTCCGCTCTCCGAAACGCTAATCTTAGCGTTTCAGCCAACCACCGAGAGCGACCTGCAGCCGATCACCGCGCAGTCAAAAAGCTTGTTTAGATTGCGAGCTCTCCAGACACTTCTTGCCCGCAAGGAGTTGTGCATAGAACTCGCCCATATTTGTGCAGACGCGTTCTGTTTATCTCACTACATATACAGATTCTTTCGGGATATTCAGCTGTGCCAGTGCGGACAGCAGTGAAAAATTCTTTGCGTCCTCTCTGTGGCGACCGAGCAATTCGGGCCGGGCGCAGGATGTCCCGCAAGAACTATCCTCCGTCTTTAAGTTTTTTAGTTTTAAGTTTTTCGGCACAGAGTGGGGTAATGTTCCGATACGGACGCAAAGCGGGGTTCAAAAAAAGCAACGTCTGTTTTAGAGTTGGAGCTAGCAACAACTTTCTTCCGTGGCAACGAATGGTCCCCGATCAGGTGCCCGCAGAGTTGGCTGCAGGAGATTTTGCAGCCGCCACCTCCGCTATCAGGAGAGACCAGTGCAGATTGAGATTCGGATATACGGGTCACAGCCACAGAGAATTCTATTGGTATCAGAATTGCTAGTTGCTAGTGGACAGCTATCTGCTTTCTGGCCATCTTAGGCCGAGTAATCTTCGAGGGACTGATGAGAGGCGAGCAAGTCGGGGAATACTCGCGTTTACAGTTTTTGCTTACAGTTTTGCCGCTTGCATCATGCGACTAGCAGCCAGCTGCTCTGAGTGGCCTCCGCAGTGGGTACCAAGGTACCTCACCAATGCCGTATCTGCTCAGATTCGCGGGGTCATTGTTCTCAAATATTCTCCCCCGCCAGACTCTGATGCGCGCACCGACGGCTTGTGCATCACATCCCCGCAACTCCAGCTGATTTTCGTGCCCACCGTGCGATTATAAAGTCCCCCGCCCTTCCCCGCATATCTTGCTCTCACTCCATCACTCAACCCCGCTACCTTTACTCAATTAGCATGGCTCCTGTCATCGGTAACGCCGCTCTCACAGTCGAGAAGCTTCCTAAAGAGGCGAAGGCTCTTCCTGGAATTCTTATCGGTGCTTTCGCTGGTGTTGGTGGTATCCTCTATGGTTATGATACTGGCTCTATTTCTGGCATTCTAGCTATGGATTCATTCCTGAATCAGTTCGCTACTGTATTCGAAGACGACGGCACTCCCTACCTGAAGTCATCTCAATCTTCTCTTATTGTCTCTATTCTTTCTGCTGGTACCTTTTTTGGCGCTCTTGGAGTTAGTCAGGTCGCCGACTGGATGGGAAGAAAATGGTATGTACTACTCGATTGTTCAGCAATCATGAAGGTAGCAAACCAATCTCTAACAAGTTATAATCAGGGCCATCGTCATGTCTTGCGGTGTCTTCAGTTTTGGCATCATTCTTCAAACTGCTGCTTCAGCATTTCCTATGCTTACGGCCGGCCGTTTCTTCGCCGGTCTCGGTGTCGGTCTGATCTCCGCTCTCGTTCCTCTCTATCAATCAGAGTCTGCCCCGAAGTGGATTCGTGGTACCATTGTCTCCGGATACCAATTCGCCATCACTATCGGTCTCTTATTAGCTGCCGTTGTTAACAACGCCTGCAAGGACAGAACTAATTCGTCCGCGTACAGAATCCCCATTGCTCTTCAGTTTCTGTGGGCTATCATTCTTTCTACCGGTATGGTCTTTCTACCTGAATCTCCCCGTTACTTTGTCAAGAAAGGACGGCTAGATGATGCTCGCAAGTCGCTCGCTCGTCTTCATGGCTGCGACATTGATTCTACAGTTGTTACTGAGGAATTACTTGAAATCCAGGCGAACAATGAGTACGAATTGCAAATCGGTTCCTCAGGATGGAAAGACGTCTTTTCTAAGAACGGACGACAGCTGTACAGACTCTATACCGGCTGCGCCCTTCAGGCACTTCAGCAGCTTACTGGTGTCAACTTCATTTTCTACTACGGAACGACTTTCTTCCAGTCTGCTGGTATCAAGAACTCATTCACTATCTCGATGGCTACCGCGGCTACCAATGTTGGATCTACTATCCCTGGTCTCTATCTCATCGAGAAAATGGGACGCCGAAATCTGTTGATCATGGGTGCCGCTGGTATGCTCGTTTGTCAGTTCATTGTCGCTGGAGTTGGTGTAGGCGCTAGCTCTGAAGTTGCCAACAAAATTCTAATTGCATTCACTTGTATCTACATCTTTTTCTTTGCCTGCTCTTGGGGTCCTGTCGCTTGGGTCGTTGTTGGTGAGATCTTCTCTCTTCGAACACGTGCTAAGTCTATTGCTCTCTCTGGTGCCTCCAACTGGCTCCTCAACTGGGCTATTGGATATGCCACTCCATATATGGTTGACTCTGGCCCTGGAAACGCAGACTTGAAAAGCAAAGTCTTTTTCATTTGGGGAGGATGCTGCTGTATTTGTCTCGTCTTCACCTACTTTACCATCTACGAGACCAAGGGTCTAGCCCTTGAACAAATCGATGAGCTTTACGCTAAGGTTCCTCATGCATGGCAATCGCAGGGCTTCGTTCCTACTGTCGGGTTCAATACTGAGGCGGAAGGTGACCTCGGCGAAAAGATCGAGACTGGTGCGCACACTGAAAATGTTGAAGTTGTCTGATTCAATCGTTTGTTACTAGTTGCTGGCGTCTTGAATAGTTATATAATATATAATGGTATCTAAATTTTTGATAAAACTCTCTCACTATAGTACGTAGTATCTTTTATTCTAGTAACTCTTAACTACTATTTCTGTGTTCGGCGACGCATTGTAATATTGTAATGCTGTTGCTATCAATTAATTACGTCGAGCGAGCGATTAGAGGGTATCTTGTACATATTAGAAGTGCTATCCATTCGATGGTATCTCAACTTCCTATCTCTCACCGTATCAATATGCACCTCTGGCGTCATCGACGCATCCAGACTAGTAGCAAGCCTCGGCACATATACTATATGCCTTATAATATATGCCGTACTTAGTACACTGCTATTCATTAATATGAAGCATACACAAAACAGAAATGAGATATCTTTATACCATGGCAACTGAAATGAATGAGATTGAAAAATTAAAAATGTTAAGCGAAAGTTAAGGGGGACTTGAATTTCTTCCTAACAACTGGAGGACAGTCGCTCGCCTTTACTGCAATACTTTCTTATGGTCCTCATCAACAGTTGTAATATATATACAATTCATGCCAAATTAGAGTTATCGACTCTTAATCAGTTGAAAAATAGGTTTTCACATAGCCCAGCAAAGTTGTTTTGAAATGATTTTCCCCCTGTCCGGTTGCTATTGCGCAGAATACATCATTCTACGACGAACTTCGTTCAGATTTGACCCTTGTCCCATTTGTAGTCTAGTTAAAAACGATGGAGCTGCTTTTAATCTCCCAGGACTCTTTTTACTAAATTTTTTGAATTTATAGTATAGACTACACCTACACTGTCCAGAACGCCTCAGAGTCTAGACAGGTTGTCTGAAAGTCGGGCTTGCAAGGTCAACTGACTTCGTGCGACGGTGATCACTCGGGAGTTTCGGCAGCAACCTTATGTATGCCAATGTACGCGCAGAATATCATTTTAACGCCTGAGAAAGGTTCTAGGAGTTTGATCATCGGTGATTTGCGATATCTTGAAGGAAGTCTTAAGATGCCGTCATCGGGCAAACAATAACATTGTACGACTAAATTTCCTGCACTTGCACTTGTCGCGCGCATTTACGACGTACTGCTGGAATTGCTTTGAGAGCATCGACTATAAGTAGCCGAGCAGTATTCATACGAGAGTACAGAAATTATTGGAAGAATCGACCAGCAGACAGTAACTACCATACTATAGTTCGTTTACCAAAAGAAACAGGATGAGCCAATGCCACGCCCCTGCAAGCTTCATCCGCGAGTTCGATTGGCTCGTTTAGCTCGTAATTCTTTTACACCTCAATTAAATCTCAGCCGTGGCGACCTGATGACAGTGTCCAAGACGTACACAATGCGCGTCATGATTGTACGCGCAAGGCGACATCATAGAAAGCTTAATCTGATATCTGTTTGTAGCACAACTCATATATTACGTAATTTAACGTGAAATATGGAGAATCAGGCCCTGGAGTAGCGCGCAATACAATAAGCATCTATGAGAGATATAAGAATTGGGCAGTTAGACGAGACCATGAGCTTGGCGGGCGTTGGCTTTGGCGTTAATGCCAATCTGCGTGGTTTTGAGATGCCTCGCCATGTGAATTCGCTTGCGCCGTTATCGGACTCTCCCGAATCTCTTCGGTCGAGGATTGCCGGACTATGGCCGACTTCGTCACATATTGTACAGCTAGTTAGATTATAGCGTACAACGACCAACCCGTCAGAGCAATTGTATTGGCTCTTCTTGTCGACCGCAGCTACTCCGATTATTACACCTCTATATAAAGATCAGCGACCTGTCGCCGTCATCATTCTCCACATCTTCCGCTAGCTTACTGTTCAAGACAGGGAATCCAGCCTTAAGAATGGCAGTCTCTACTACTTCGCTGACCGAGTATACTAAGGCCACTCTCCACCAAGCATTTGAGATCTCTACGAAGTCCTCCAATATTGTTGAGAGCGGTGCGATGCGCGACAAGCTCTATCCGTACGCCCTACGCCGAGTTCAGAACAAAGATGCCAAGCATGTGGCATGTGGAGTACTGAAGGAATTCAAGGATCCCGTCATGAAACTAATTCCTGAGGGCGCTTTTCCTGATGAGTACGCAGTGACAGTTCACTTGAGACTTCTTCGAGTCTTTCGCAATTTGCGCGACAAGATCATGTCTACCGATGGAGGTTTTGCAATAAATGATTCCGTTTATCACACTATTGGTGCAAGCGATTTTGATTCTCGATTTTTACGTTGGAGTGCGTACACTGCGTTGGCAGTTGATCGATACACAAAGTGGTTTGATGCTCTCCCGCGTGATCCAAGATCAGAGAAGATAGGCATCTCTCTCTTGGGAAAGGTTACGCATGAGATTACTTTTGAAAATCTGCCTCCTATAGATGTTTTGATGGTTTGGCACACCCACATGCTCCATCCTCGTGCTTATTGGGAGGATATGGTGAGAACAAATCGTGCGGCGGTCTTCGACTCAATGAAGTTTCCCTGGATGGCGATCGTAGGTTTCCTGGCCGTTTGATTCTTTGAATTTTCCGAACTGTTACTGACTGCCATTTTTTTTGCAGGACAAAGCGATTACCGGTGCATCAAGTGAGAATGGAATTTGGACATACTCTCCACCTGAGAGTGCCCAAAAATATTTTGAGGCTCTAACCTCTTGCCGATTTCTCTCTGAAGACGACGATCAAGCAAAGTCTATTACGTGCTGCGCGTGTACAGCATCCATTCCAGTCGAGTTGTGCAACAAAGATGCAACTGGATGGGTTCAATCTGGCTTTCAAGCCATGTGCTCGGTCTGCAATTCTCTCGTGATAACGCGAGATGCTTTGTCGACTAAGGCATTTTTGGACGACTGTGAAAAGAGTCGAACGATAGGCTTGCCGTTAAAGTGAGTATTTCCTTCTGCTTATCTCTTTAAACAGCGAGCGCGTTACTAATTTCTCATGATTTTTCTAGAGGAACCTTACAAGATTTTGTGGGAGTGAATTACCCGTTTCCTATTAAGCATGTTGTTCCAGGGTCTATCAGTGATGTCTTGAGTAAGACGTTTGACGGCATTCCTGATGGCCATGGATTTAAAGCGAAGCAGGATGCAGTTAATGAAAGGCTGACGACGCTTGCAAAGTCTCAGAAGAGAATAACATCTTCTACCTATGATTTTCGTCGAGTTTTGGCTATTTATAACTCTAATTGCTCGCAATTCTGCGTCGATCTTGAATCTGCTATTATTCGACAGTGCGACTTTATCGATAAGATGACCCGCTTTGCCTATTTGGAGTCGCCTTACCGCTCTAAGGTCCTGCAGCGAGCTATTACACGGTTTGCAAGGTTTTTCTACTTGCTCAGAGCATGTCCTACTTTGTTTATCTCGCCGCCGATTGATGCCGATATTGCGTGGCATACTATGCAACTTAATCCATCTGTATACATGGCGACTAGTCTTATACTTACTGGGTCGCTTATTGATCATGACGATGAAATTCCTGAGGGAGCTCTGCGTGGGTTTAGCAATCGTACGGGTCGCATTTGGAGAAGGACGTTCCCGCATGATAAATTGAGATATGAAGGATGCACTTGCGCATTTTGTGAAGCAACTCGAGAGTACGATAGTATCCATGGTGGAGGTCCGAAACTGTTCAAAAGCCTTTCAACTTCTCGGCCAGTAAAGATTGATCAGTTCTATGCTCAAGCTTGTGAAGACTGCCGTCTAAAGGGAAATTCAGAAGTCAAACGACTCAATTATTCTCCTCCCTATCTTTCTGCAACTAAGTCGTCTGATAAGTCGGTGTATAAGCACCCGTACTTCTTGAATTTAACTGCTATGGGACCCTTGAAAGCTACTCTTACAACACCTCCCTCTTACGAGAAGGCCGTTCCAGTTAATTACGGCGATCTTACGGGTGAGAGCTACATGGGACCCATGCTTCAGAGCCGAAACAGAAACTACGGCTGGAGTCCATATAGTACATATGGATTATATGCTGGCGGACTATTGGGATTTGGAGGCTTAGGCCTGGTGGGATTAGGATTGGCTTATGGAGGAGGGGGCTGTGGCGGCGGAGGCGGTGGAGGCGGATGCGGTGGTGGTGGATTTGGAGGAGGCGGTGGATGTGGAGGAGGAGGAGGAGGAGGTGGATGTGGAGGAGGAGGAGGTGGATGCGGAGGAGGGGGCTCATAATGTTGCCCCGAGTACTCTAATTTTAGGATATCTTTTGAAATTTTGTGCTGATTGAAGTTATTGCATGTCGAAATTAATGTTGTTTACAATCGCTGCAGTTTTAAATACTATATCGACGATGTTAGGCCTGCAAAGCGTACGCGCAGTGCAGCAACGACGGTCCTCATTATGCTGCAAATTGCATGGGGTTGAAATTATGGATTTGTTCTCATCTCAGCTGCTGCTGGTGCGGCTCAAATTCTCTTCGCTCAAAGGTTGGCGAAGTACTCCAGCTGTAAGGTTGGCATCCACAAGCGGCACTCTGCTTAAACAATGACGACAACTCTTTCTGCACCCCCGACGCAAATCTCTTTAGGTCGCGATACCGCCGAGCTATTTTTTCGAGGTCAGCATATCCGAGAGTATCATGAGAGTAGCCGCCCGTCGCCTAACGCGGTAGTGCGACGTGTGGCATGGAACGCTCTCGGTAACTTAATCGCAGCAAGCGGTACTACAATAACCGGAGGAATCAATATTATTCGAATATGGAATCCAGATAAACATGATGCGAAATACTCTACCGAACTGCGAGGTCATTTACGCGCGATTGATAGTATAGCTTGGGATCCTACTCTTGCTGATCATCTAGTCTCTTGCTCCTCAGCCGATGGAACTGTTCGACTCTGGGATGTACGCCTAAAACAGACTTTACAAATTCTGAAATTGACACCAAGTGTATCTGGTCTTACGACAAATGGATCTAAACCAGCGCCAACTCCTATAACTAATACTGAGGGATCAGCGGTTAGCACGTCGTCAATATGTCCATCTAGTGTTCGCTACACTCCGGATGGGCAATGGATTATAATATGCGGTAACCGTAGGCGAAATATAATGATTGTCGACTCTAAGACATTATCGCCGAGTGAGAATGGAAATGATGGTGTCTTTAAGGCTGATCATCGAGGCCATGATTCCGATATTACATGTGCGGTTGTATCGTTTTCAGGATCAGTTTTGGCACTTGGGTTTTCATCGGGTGTCGTTAAATTTTACACATTCAATCCACAGACAGGAAAAATTTACTCCGATCCATTATGGACTACAAATGCTCATAGGACAGGGATTACTTGCATGGAGTTTGATCCTCGAGGACTATATGTAGCTCTCGGTTCGAATGATTCGCTAGTTAGTATATGGGACATGCGAGAGCTTGCTTGCGTACGCACTTTTTCAAGGGCTGCATTTCCAGTTAAATCTATATCTTTTTCTTTTGATGGTGCATACCTAGCAGTATCATTAGAGACTGGTGATCCTGTGCATATTGTAAGTGAAGCTGTGACTTGCTCGTCGATTTAATTTGCTAACAGGACTGATGTAGATACATGTTGAAACCGGAGAAGTTGTTTTTTCGATTTCTCGGACGTCTTCATTTAGTGTTCCATCACTGGAATGGCATCCTCTGAAGTACTGGCTAGCATATGGGGGCGATCCTACTGGCCTCAAGATCCTGGGCAATCCGGAAAAATCTGGAGGTAGCGGGCCACGCAGTAGCGGAAGGTAGAATGATACTTAACGCATGTGTACCACTAACCAAGCAATGCAAACGTTTATATGTCAATCTTAGTATTTCTATGAAGTATGTTTATGAAAATATTTCCACAGCCGTTCATGTGAGGGACTGATATCAGCGATGACGTCAATGTATACGATCAGAGCGCAGCTATAACCGCCTAAGCATGCGGTGCAGATTTCTTTTAATCTGGGGCAGTCTTAAATGTATCAGATCGTGCTAGTGACGAGTAGTGGTGTCATAACCGGTTCTGAAGGAAGAAGCCAGGTTCTGAGGCAGTGTAGTGTATATCGTGTATTGTAGTTGAGGTCTCTATTCACCCATACCGGTGTGGCTACAAATTACTTGAACCAGAGATTGGCTGTATTTTCCACAGTTGAAACTATATAACTATATAAAGTGATCAAATACTTCTTCAAAAGTGCATATCATAATATCTTACTAACAACCCTATCTTTCAACCCTACACTCCCCCAACCCACGCTCACCAGACTATTTCTCGTCACTCTTCCTTTTCTCTCTCTCTTTTTCTTCTTTAATGTCTTTTTACCACAGGCACCATTTAGAGTCACGGTTTGACAGCATTTTTTTTTAAAAAAAAGTACACGCTACCGTCATTCACGCCGCCTAATGTGCGACTCTGCGTGCTCATGGTTTTGACGAAAGCCTCAGAGAAATTTAAAACTTCCTTTTCTTTAAATCGGGAAAGGAGGTCGGTTCTGTCGCTCCAGGATGTTGAATTAAAAACTCACGACTCTTGCGGGCTGTCGTTGCCTTAAGCTTAATTGATTGGGTGGGCGGCGGAACATACATTCCTTATTTCAATAAATTATTTTTTTTAATATATTATTTTTTTTAATATATTTCTAAGTTCAATGTTATATTTCACCGATAAAAATTCAGACAAACCAAAATAGCAAAACCTTTACTCCATCACAGAATCACAAATATACTCCCAAAAACAAAAATAGTGCCTCAAATAAACCACATCAACCCTCTCAAATTCTCATGAAGTGGATTAACCGATGTAGGCGTTGCTTCATTAGATCTCGCGGTCCTTCCAGAAACCAAAGACGAAGAATCATCATCAACATTATCTTCATGTGCGCGTCCTCTCTGTCCCGCTAAATGTGCATAATAAACAGGAGGACAAAGAGATACCGAAGTTGTAGATCTAGCATAGATATAACACATGTTATAAACAAAAGCTTGGAATAAATCAACTGGCATCTTGTTCTCATCATGAATAACATGATAATGGACGGGTCTCGCCGTACCTTGCAAAGCAGTATGTGACACAAGGTAGAAATCATATTCCGAAGGATGCGTGATATCTCGCTCAATAATCGTGCCAGGAACAACATTTCCATTCCGATCAGAACCAGGACCTCCTTTGCTAAGTGGAAAGATTCGGGAGTGATGCCTCTTTGAGCAAATAACAACGGTAATTTTCGGACTATAATTTGCCGAAAGTTCAGAGCAAGCTTTCCGGATACCGACGAGTTCATCAGAAATTACTTGGGCATATTGGCCCTCGCTTACACCGTCGCGGAAGTAAAAGATTCGACTTGGGATTTGACCGGTACCTTTCTTAAATTCGCGGAGCAATGTCTTTGTAAAATTATTCACATTCTCAGGACTCAAAATCTCAACACGATTTCCGTTCGTGTTAACAAGTCCGGCATAGCGTGTTGCGCGCAAATCAACAGATCCGACCATCGACGCGAACGAAGCGCGACCAGATCCAGGCGCAGCATGAGATACATCCACACCAAGAATAATACTCGGTTCGCGACCATGAAGAGGAAACGAAGCAGGATCAAGGTAAACATTTGTACCGCCAAGTTTACTCGTGACCTTCATATCGACATTTGAGCAGTACTGGCCCATGGCCTGTTGAACGTGGCGACTCTGGACACACTGCGAGCAGACACCTAGCTCAAGATCACAATATGCCTTGATACTATTATATGGTTCCGAAGATTTAGAAGTAAGGACACACATAATGAGCTGCGGTCTCTTTTGGACTGCATTTCCAGCTTGATTGAAGATATTCTTCAAAGTCGGACCAACACCTCTTTGCCCGTCAGCGTACAAGATCGGAGGTCTCTTTTGCGTAACCTGTCCACCATGACCTTCATGCGTCCTCACAAACATACTGACAAATTTTTGCACCGCTGCTTCCTGCACGGCACGCTGACTTCCAAATACAACAACACCCCACGACTCGAGAATCTTAGGCGCCGCAAATGTCTGATCCCTAAGATTCCATTTACCATCGCGCGGAGCAAATTTGCTCTGCTTTGATCTAGGGCCGTATTCGATAGTAGGAGTCGGCAAAACGCGGCCATCAGTCCTGATGAGATCAGGATCAACGCGAATGTGATATTCTTTAAGCGCCGGATCATTGGGCCAATCAAGCTTACGCACGCTGGCACGAATTGCCTGTATACGAGCATCGGGTCTCGTGACCGTGATCTTGATCATTTCGGCGGTCTGAACATCTGCGAGCTTGTATGGATACTTCTGGCCCTCCTGTACGAAGCAAAGCTCGATAGGGAATGCGGCACCCTTTTTGGTCTCCACGAGGGGGAGATTTGGATAACGCAAGCGCACGTTATAAGCACGTTGAAAATATTGCGCGACTGAGAGTGTTTCGCCTTCTTTAGTCTGGAAGGTCGTCTGGTTTGCGCCTCGCTTCGTAAACCCATTGACAATAAAGATCTTCTTTTCAAATTCGGGACCTCGGTACTTGATGAAGAATCCCAGCCGCTTGAAACGCTTGAGACTATTAGCAGCATCAGGTCTAGACAACCGCTGCACAGCCTCGTCAACATTGCGACAGCCGAGGACTTTTCCAAGGACCTCAAGCATAGGGCCGGATGCCCAAAAGACAGACGTCGCAACATCAACGTTGAGAGTAAGCTGGCCGCGAGAAGGACGAACAGATTGGAAGATACCTTTCCAAGCTTCGACACCACCAGAGAGAGCAAAAACAAGATCCTGCTCACCAGAAAAGAAAGAACGCTTGACAGCGATAAATTTTTGAGCCGGAGTAGTACGGAAAATATGATCAAGAAACGAGATTGCACTGATGACAGAGTTATCCATTGTATAACGGTTGGCAATGAATTCCTTCAATACGTGCATGGATACAGTAGCTGTCTTTCTGATCTCTACACGATGTCGATTGGGAGGCCGTCGCCCTTCAGCAGGGCGGGGAGCTAGATTGAGATGAGTTTAATGCATGTACGGGTAGCAATTATATCAGAGAAGGTAGATTCATACTGTGATCCAAATCCACAACTAGTGAAAAGTTGTCGTCAATGTCAAGAGGGCCCTTCGACCACGCAAGACGATTACCTTAAAAAATCAAAGTTAGCATAGCTATTTTTGCGACCATTGAGACAAGTAGAAAAGGGAGAAGAACGCACCATCAAAGATAACAGGTTTTCCACGGGTGCCGAGAGCGCTCTGGAGCGCAGACGAGTTCCAGACTTTGCGGATCAAAGGACGCGGAAGATCATCTGGACCGCCATTTATTTTCACCTATTCATTGAGTTTGTTAGAATTGCTAATGAGAGACCATCGAGAGATACATAGATAGATAGAGCAAGGGAGAGTAACAACATCATATTGCACGATCTCAACATCAGGGAAGTTGCTGATGCGGAAGTGGTTAAGATAAAACTTGACATTCTGACCGGACTTGCCGAAGTCAGGTCTCTTGACAAAATCCTGCGGATAGCGTTAACATGATGGGCGCAGAGCAATCGTGTAATGAGGCAGATCAAAGGCGCATAGTCGATGAGAATGCGCCAACGCAATCAACACGAACGCAGAAACAGCATCAAGCCAAAAAAGGCATGAAAGAAATTAAACTTACAGTTAGAGCGAGAGCACTAAGAGAGGGGTCCATCGTAGCGGCCGGTCAACGAAACGAATATCAGAGATGCGGGGATCCAGCACAGGAAGCGAGAGAGAGCACAGAAGAGTGCGCGCTCAGGGGGGGTTCACAGATCAGGTAATTCTGAATTAGGAAATATAGCCAAATTCAGAATATTTTAAGCGCAAAATGAAATTGGTATCACGAGAAAGAGAAACGAGAGAAGAGCGGGATTACGATGGTTAATTGTCATTAAAATGGGAAGTGTGCGGTTGGAGGTCACTGGCAAAGGTTGACAGGCGGTGAGAGCAATGGCGCAATCCAAGGCCGGCGATTGGCTCAGGGGATTTGCAAGAACAAAGCAATTGTTCGACGTCATAGGGTTCCTGAGCTGCGCTGCCGGTGACCGCGGACCGCCGTACCGCACCGCATCAGAGGATGCACAAGCAAGAAC
The DNA here is from genome assembly GCA_030568295.1 of Myxozyma neotropica. NCBI lineage: Eukaryota > Fungi > Ascomycota > Lipomycetes > Lipomycetales > Lipomycetaceae > Myxozyma > Myxozyma neotropica. The sequence goes on from JAJLTU010000043.1 coordinate 89,542, forward strand.
AGCAGACGACGTGGCCGATTGCGAATAGCAATTACACTACAAATATCACTTATCAAGTAGAGCACCAGGAATGCGTTTATTGTGGGGGGAATGCGCTCAACTAGGAATAAACGGAAACGCCACGGTTATTTGGCATTGCGCGTCAAATCTTAACCCTCCTGCGCCGCAAGTAATTTAGTTTGAATTTGTGAGCAGCTGGTTGCAATTGCAGCCGATAAAAATATAGATATAATTGCAGTGGATACAGAAGACTGTGGTATGTTATTATGAAGCACGACAACGAACTATTGCAGTGTTGAATCGCGTTTCGATCAGGAGCAGTCGGAGCTCGCGGGGCTATGCTGGAACTTCAACTGCCCTGCAAAGCCCCGCGACGCGATGCCACCCGCCAGCACTCTGCCTCTCGGTTAAATTTCTCTTCCTCTGTTCTTCTCTTCCCTGGTTTTCTCTTCCTTTGTTCTCTTCTCTTCCTGTCGTCTATCAGCTCCATTCTCCTCGGTCGCAGCTGTTCTCGCTATTCCTGCTCTCTACCATGACCCGCCCTTGGCGGCATTCCTCCCTCTCCCTGTATTCCTCGGCCGCAGGCTTCTACTCCTACTCTTCCGAGATCCTCTTCTGGTTACTCCCAACCCTCCTCTTCCGCTTGCACTTCTTCATCCTCACCCACAACTCCATCTCCCTCTCCGCCTTCGTGGCCGCAATATACGTCTACCTTCCCGTCAAACTCCTCTTGCGCGCGTCCTCAAGATTCAGACAGAATGGCATTCAATCTCGACGGTTTTCGTCAGATTCGCTCTCCTCCACCGCCGATTCGGCGTACTTTCTCGATAAAGCCGCATTAGAGAATCACATCGAGAGCTCGACCTGCACTGATGCATCTTCATCTTCGTCCATCTTCTCGGCCTTTCGTTTACGTCGACGCAATCCGAGGAGATACTCGACGAATTCATTCGTTAGCCGTTGTAGTTTCCGCAATATTCTATTCCTCTGCTTCAGTATCGCATACACCTTGGTCGTCTACGGATCTGGTCTGTCAAGTCCATTTCCTACCGCTGATGAGCACCATTCACCACTTCCATACGTTGGTGAGAATTATGGTCCAAATATGACCGAAACACGACCGGAGGCGTATTTTATTGCTGCGAATTTTTATAATAGTGAGAAAATTCTACCATATTGGATCGCTGAGACGATTCGCTTGATTGATATTCTTGGAGAGGAAAACGTGCGTTGTAGTCTCTCTTCGTTCTCTTCATCTTTTTAAGTGCTAATCCATTTTGTGCTGTATAGGTCTATATCTCAATTACAGAAAATGATTTCGGAGATAAAACGGCATCGCAATTACTCCATTTCGCACGCTACCTCTCTCACCGCGGCATCCAACACACGCTCAACATCACAACCACCATGCATCCCCTCCCTCATCATAATCCGTGGATCGATACTCCTCATCGTATATCCTACATGACTGCCGTCCGCAACGCTGCTCTCGAGCCACTTCACGCGCTGTCAAAGACGCCATTAGGATCACGGATCTCGAGGATTATTTTTTTGAATGATGTATTGTATCATTATTCTGATGTTCTCAAACTTCTCGCCGCAGTAGCGGACCCTGAGACATCAACCGATCCTCTAACAACACCGACCACGCCTACCGTGATGGCCTGCGCCATCGACCTCGATGGAGGCACATTATACGATCAATGGGTTCTTCGAGATTCTTGCGGTCGCAGCGTTAATGGACTTTTCCCATACTTTTCAGCCGCTCGCGATAGAAAGATTGTGGAGAACGAAGGAGTTGTTGAAGTTGGTACTTGTTGGAATGGAATTGTTGTGATGCATGCGGGACCTTTTATGTCTCCTCCTCGTACATATTCTCATTCTTATTCTCCTCATATGACTGATGATAATGATGAGGATGAGGATGAAAGGGATGCTACATCAGTTGAAATTCACGGACAGTTAAGCAGCCCACTTCGTTTCCCTTCACCGCCAGCATCATGTATTATCTCAGAATGTGCCTTACTACCCCTCGCACTCGTCAACAGTTTCCGCGTTCCGAGTAATGGGCAAGTTAACCCTCGAATCGTGATGGACAGTTCCGTATTGGTTGCGTACGAACATAAATGGTGGTGGTTTTATTCCTATTTTTCGAGAACCCCGCTAGTTAAATTCTGGATTTTATACATTGAAAGACCTATACTAAAAATATGGGCAAGCGCTGGATTTAAAAACTTTTACGCGTGGACAGAATTAGCTGATTCTTGTTATGCAAACGATTGGCCACGTTGTCCTAATAGCAAGGATAAATTCCTGACTCCACCAAAGGGAAAACCTGGACTTCGAGAGCCAATTACTGGTCCGAGTGATGATGGACGAATCATGTTAAATGCTCCTAAGGCTACGAAGAGTAAAGGGCAATTAATGAAGAAGAAAGATATTAGAATGAAAGATTTGAAAGGGAAGAGAGAGAAAGATTTGAAGATCATGAAGGAGATGCTATTGAAACCGAGACCTTATTAGATTAGGATATTTGGTGTTGTTTTTGGGTTATGTACATATTAAAGGCGTTTTGATGAAGGCTCTCATGGTTTTTAAGGAGCATTTTTAGAATTTTACAATCGAATACAATCATTTTTATGCAAAAGTAAGCACAATGACCAAAGAAACCATAATCTCTATTCACAGCTATAATAAACAAAAATAAGAACACAATTCCGCAAAGAACTAAAAACACAAAATAAAAATAGAAAAAATCCCAAGTACTGATAATAATAATAAAAGAAACGCGTTCCTGTGAAAGATTCTTCCTTTGTCAACCTCTGTCTGCACATACAGAACGCATATATATATGGGCTGCTATTGCAATGATGTATATAAAGGCGATGTATAGGATATATATATAAAATGAATGTATGTATGTACGTGTGTATGTATGCGTATATGCCCAATCACGTGTATCAATGAAGCAAAAACAAACACGACCGCGCAAACTATCACCCAATAAAATCAAAACGTATACCTTTCTCCCTCTTCTCTCACACAGTCACAATATTTCACGTTGATTCACCATAAAAACAAAAAAGGGAATAGGGAGAGAAGGATACAAACAAAGATATCCTCGATACAAATAGACATATAATAAAGAAGACTTTTCGTTGTTTTTTCGCTGTACTCATTCACTCGGCGACACCCAAGACGACAAGTCAGATTTAAAAAAGGGGATATGCAAAACTGTTGAAGTTTTCTTCAAAAATCTGACCTTCTGCCAAAAAGTTAAAGTGCGAAAGAAAAGAGTAATTTTGATCCGTCTAACAAAAATTGTAAGAAAAAAACCCATATCTTGAAAACCCCCCGAAAAAAAAATTGCATACATAGTGCATGTAATGCCACAAGATTACAAAATAAAAGGAAAAGCCACGCCGCCACTCAAAATCACTCGTTGAAAGTGAAACATCAGGCGAGGCTTTCCTTCTATTATAAAATACACAGAAGTTGGCTGAAGAAATGAAGAAGAGAGTTGGAAAAGGCAAAAGAATTTATTTAGCCTTTGCTGGGGTTCCATAAGTCTTTGCGATATGAGGATTCTCAACAATGAACAAAAATGCAAATTGCATAGCATGTGCCGCAATTGAGACCGCAAGCAAAGTATAACTAGCAGCCATAAGAGAGATACCATAATAACCAGCATATCCAACAGAGTACATAGGATGTGGTACAAGCTCAAAGACACCATCGAAGCAAAGCTCGAGATCTTCAAGGAAGAAGAAATCACCCCAGTACCAAGCGTAATCCTTAACAACGCGATGAGCGTCTAATTTAACCCAGAGATTAAAGATGAAGAGCGAGATACCAGCGAGCCAGCGACCGATGTGAAGTGTCATGCTTTGATTCTCGGGAATACTGGCGCAGCAGAAAGCAAACAAGATGTATGAAGTGAAGTCAGACATAAGAATAAGGTCGACAACACGACGGTACAAGAGCCAAGTATTATACTCAAGAGGCACTGATTCAAAGTCATAGTCAGAACCCATCTTCGACGAAAGTTCACGCTTGATAAGCTCGTAAGAGTACTTCTTGAGCCATGAAGCGCTAGGTCCAGGTTTGCTGAAGACCTTGGTCTGCTCAGCCCATCGAGTCATAGACTTATGGAATGATTGCTGGTAAAGTAAGTAGCCAAGACCACCATTGTAGGAAATTCTAGAGATGGCATAGATTCCGAGGAAAGTCCACTTGCAGATCGAGGAAGGAAGCATAAAGTAGACGATGACATAAACCGCAAGAATCGTGAGTGTGAGGTAGTCGGAAAAGGACTTGGGCTTGCTGGGATCAAGAAGAGCGGTGACCATGTCTTCGGTGGTGGGGACGGGGAAGACTATATGGATGTTAGTTAGTTGGCCTGATGGTGATGGTCATCCTGAACGCGCAGACGACCCTCTCCGCATTCACAGCAAAAAAAAATTCGCATTGAGCAACGGGCGTTATAAAATAAAATAGAGCCATACCAGTTCCATCAGGAGTACGACCATAAGTAACCTTCGAAGTATCGGGCTTCAGATAAGTACTGATCTGAATCTCCTTCTTGAGTTTCTTTCCCCTCAGCACAAGAGCAGCCTTGCGCTGCAAGTACTTCTTCGCAAGCAATTCCTTGTTCGATAGTAATCTGCGCTTGCTCTTTGAAAGTAGCGAAGTCTTGCCCTGTGCGCCGGTGGTCGTCTGAGGCGATGTTTGAACGGCCGCATCAGCGACTAGGACGGGTGCGGTCGTCGAGTCTGAGGGAGCCGAAGCGGCGGCTGCTGTGGAGCGGGCGCGGATCTGCGAGTCGATCTTGGCCATGTCGAATAATAGAAACCGAGCCTGGGGAATGCAGCTGAGTATTCGGGCTGTTGAAGCGGGATACAGGCGGACTCGTCGAGCGAGAGCGTGTGGGTTGTTCAGGTAGGCGGGGTGCTGAAGAGAGAGCGGAGGGGGAAAGTGCAGTCAAGGAGCGAAGTTAGTTTCGAGGAAGCGCGCACGCGAGTGGTCGGCGCAGTGATAGCCGGGTTCAGACCCTAACCTCGCCATCAGATCTCGACCGTGTCCGCGTGATTTCCGATATTTGCCGAGTCTTTTAGTCCTCGGTCTCGCAGCTGCTGTGCTGACTGCTTCGTCGCTGCTGAAGGACGCCGTCGTCGTCGAGTATTCGCCTCTGCTCAGCATAATTCGAGTCTGCGACTTTGCGCAGGCGCGAAGCGGAAGAACCGAAGAGCGGCGAATCATGCTGACATAATGGCTGATTTATGTAATCAGTACATTCCCACATTTGGCCCCAGCTGGCCAGTTCAGATAACTAATCTTCTCGCGTTGGTGAGTGTGCATGCATACTTCTGATATCAGAGATATTCATGATAATATTTAGTTGAGACCTTGAGAGCCTCCTCTGGCTTGGTCGCGAGTTTGGAGCTTTGTAGATACGCTGTGTCGGGTCAGGGCTACCTAGGTTGTGACGATGTCAAAAGTGTCTACGTCACGCTTTACCTCCGTCAGCAGCTCTCTGCATTAATTGTAACTGTGAGAAATTACTCTGAAAAAGATAAACATCATACGAAAATAATAATAAGCAATTAAATTGGTCATCGCCCAAAATATCTCCTATGGCAGTGCAGTCGAAGCTGGCCGTAAACAATCTCGATCTCACTAATTAGCACGGTACAAATGCCCATGAAGAGACACATCACAACAAAGCAAAAAATAAAGAAGCATGCAAGCATGGAATGTAAGGCATGCAAGTCAAGCAATTCAACAAAACAAGAAATCAAAAGCAGAATATGAGAGCGCACTCAAGGTTATCGCGATCCCATCACCGTCAATCGGTATCACCATCGTCATCATTATCGTCAATTCTTCTGCCATTGGCACTATTCACTGAAGTCTTGACGCCAGTCGATCATCAAGTTTCAAGCTGCCAACTCTCAACACAGACATCATATTCGACTCGATTTAAAAATCCATAGCTCCAGGCAGCAAAACAACAACAAAAAAGTCGATTTATTCGCATATGCTCGATCAACAATCGTACGTCGGCAAGTAGAACCTTTTCACAATCAGCATTCATCAGCATCAGCACTCTCTTCCTTCTCAGGCGCTCTCTGCTCCACTTCACTCTACTTCGCAGACAGTCTAACTGAGAGATCTATCAATACTCAAAAAATCGCGCTCAAGGACCTCAAAATCCCACAGCGATTTACTCCCATGAATCAGGTAATTCAAATAAGAAAAGAAGATAGAAATTAAATGGAAGATAAGTTCAAAATAAGTTATCAACCCTCTCCTTCACAAACAGATGACAAATAAAAGATATAGAAAATGCAGGTACAGCGTAAGTCATAGACACAACATAGAACAAAACGATGGTAGAACAAAAGAAAGAACATGTAATGATCTGAAATCGCAAAATGCTCAGAAATGCGGTAACTAAATGACAAGGTACAATAATAAAAAAAGAGAAACAAGTGCATGAAATCCAAAGTCGATGCGGTGTGTAATGTACATTCGCGAGGAATATGAAAAAGGTCAAAAACTAAAATAAAATTGACCAAACCAGGACCAGTAATTCCATAACGATTAAAAGACCTCGGGTAGGTGATTGCTGGTTGATTCAAATAGACAGCAGCAGAATCAGAAAAACTTTCCAAATAATACAGGGAAACGAACGCACGCAAGATAAAGAAACCCAAACGTATAGAAAAAAATGACGTAAAGAAAGCCGGTATCCCAACATGCAAAAGTAGTATCAGCGCGAATAAAATCAAACCCAAAACAAAACCTATCACATAGAAGTGCAAAGAAAAAGACAAAAAACTAGGAGAGTTCACAGAGTTAGCAACAGCGCGACTTGTCAGCTGATGCCGCATTGGGCTGATTCAAGTTCACAGAGCCAATACTGCGCATTGTACCTGCGAACACATCAGTTTCGTCGGAGTCGGACGAGAATGAGTCAGATTCGTAGTGTACCGAGTTGCGGCGAGATTTTTTGAGAATTGGACGACGGCGAATAATAGTCCGAGTAATGCTTTCAAAAACTTCGTTGACACCTGCATTCCAATTGTGTCAGTATACATTAGAAAAAAAAGATAAGAGCGATAGAAGTAGTAAACATACCTTCATCATCTTTCGCACAAATCTCGTGGCATGAATCGCGACCGGTCCAGTCCGGATTATCAGCGATCTCCGAATCACGAAGCCATTGCTCTGCGTACTGTACACATTTCTCGAACGGTACAGCACGACAGGAAGGGTCCTCATAAACAAGATCGAGCTTTGTACCAACAAAGTGAATAATAATGTCGGAATTAAGATTAGCCTTTAACTCTTGAAGCCATGAGTGCATGGCATCGAAGGATGATTCAGAGGTGATGTCGTAGCAGAGAATCCCGCATGCAGCTGATCGGTAGTACATCGGAGCCATCGAACGGAATCGTTCTTGGCCCGCTGTATCCCATATCTGCAGACGCACAACGACGTCGTCCACGACTATCCTTTTAGCGAGGAAGGAGGCGCCGATGGTAGTGGGTTGGCCTGCGGATCAAGTTAGCGACAGTGTTGATTTGCAATGAAGTGACGACGACGAAACAATGCAAGGAAAAGCGTATTCGCAGACGGACTACAAAGCAAATAAAAACACGCACTGTCATGGAAAGTATTATGAACGTAGCGGACGACCAAGGAAGTTTTTCCGGCACCTGCGGCAGACGGGTCAGCTGGGATAAACAAACGAGCGGTGGGAGATGCCGCGGCGAGCGGGACAGCAACGCGGAGACGTACCTTGAGCGCCGAGGAGGACGACTTTAGCATCTGCGATCATTGGAGGCCGAGTGGCAGACAGGAACAAGGCAAACAAGGCACGGCAGCCTGGAGAGAGGCAGAGGGGGGAGGCGGGAAGGAGCGATGATGGCGAAGGGGGGCTTTCTCGCTGGGAGCTGAGCTGCCAGCAAGCTAGGTTTTAGGTTGGCACGGTCCCAGGAGCGTGGACAATGCTGTGGTGCGCGATGCACCAGCTGCTACAGTAGCAGAAGCTGGCGCGCACGTCCCCAGAACACTTCCAGGCACCGTTCTCAATATAGCACGATGGATATTTACTCGTTGCTGCGCGTCGCCGTTAGTTCTGCGGTGTTGCTGTTTAGGAAATGCTCTGCTTAAAAGGAAATCTGCCTGGTTTAGCAGTGGATTCGCTCTCTGTCTCGCAAGCAGCCGCAATGGCAATTCATTAGTCCGCACACGGTCAGCGCAACTACGCAGCGGAAGCGCCACCGCGTCACCGCGCAGCGGTCACTATCCGTTCCCACCTGTCGAGATATCCGATTCAAAAATGCTGTCAATTATGCTAATGATGTGATATGATATATGATACATGCAAAAATCCGGCCTATAGTACATTAAACCCGCCCAAAATCTTTCAACACTCCCGAAATATGCGTATTCGTGATCTTGCCCTTCCGCGGCTTCTTCTGCTTCTTCTCATGCATGTTCGCAGCCTTCTTCACGGTCGCCGGATCCACACTCGTTGGCTTCAATCCAACCTCCTCCAGTGTGCCCGGTAAATCGGCAGCGGGAGGAATCGTCAACCGGTTCCACATCGCCTTGAACTCGTCCTCGACTCCGCCCATCTCACCTCCCATGTTGGCCCACACGAGACGGGGCGTGCCTTCCTTGCGCGTTCTTAGCACAAGAATATCTCCTGCCGCTTCGAGTTTGTCAATCGCGTCGCTGCAGGAAGACCAACCATCTTGAAGTTCCTTCACCGATAATCCGCGAAATGTCTGCTGTCGTCGTAGATATGCTAGAAGGCCTTCAGCCGTGCGGATGTTGTGCAGAGGTCGATACTCGTATGTTCGTCGTGTCGCGTCATAATTAATTCGTTCAATGTGCTGCAAATGAACTAGTAGCTCAGGGCCACCGACGCCATTAAGGTAGTCTTGTAGATCTCTGACTGTTACTGGACGGTCTTGTTCCTGAAATCACAAGTCATAGGTTAGTATTCCCTTGTCTGAAAAGAGAATTATTTGACTCCGAGAGCGTACTTTGATATATTCCACCGCATGATGCAATTGAGTCAGCATATGACTTCCAATACCCGTATCTGCCGGTTGTGAAAACACTATACAAGTATCCCAATCAGCCATCGCATCCCAATACCAAAAATCGGCATCTATCTTCAGCCGTAGTCATACCAGTTGACGTCTTTGGTTTCTTCCGTTTCCGTCCTTCATCTTCAGAATTTGCCGATGAGTTTGCGGTAGATTCGACCGCAATGACGCGCTTCTGAAGCACTGGCTGCGCCTTGAGCCTGTTTTTGAAGGCAGAGAGATCAGCTGCGAGCGATTGTGACATTCTCTCTCACGTTCCTTCGGAATAGTTTCGCTTGCCTAACTAAACAGACAACTGGGCAGTAGACGAATGAATAGTGAATCTTCGAAGAATACGCAAAGCAAGACGAAGTTACGAGAGTAAATCCTGCTATGTGTGCATTCGACTACCAACGAAGACTGGGGAAGCAAGAGGGAAGACTGAGGAGCTCTCGCTAATATTCACTCTATCGAACAAGGAGCGGTGGCGATGGCCGCGCGGTGTATGTATTTGCGGCATATCTGCGTATCCCGCGCTGTTGTTAAATCCGCATCGTTATTGGAGTGGTAGTCGATACGCGACCCTCGAAGGACGCAGCCGCTTAGGGACTAATAAGTGAGCATCCCTACATCCTCTGCACCAGAATCGCAACTCCATCGCTCTTTCTTCTTTCTTCCTTGGGCTATTCTCAGCTCTAGCTTTCTCTAATTGTCTTTCTACACATTCGTCGTCCAAGTCGCCGTCTCCTGCAATCTCGACTGACCAAGAACATATCCTCGACCTCAGTAACTTCCCTGCGTCATAAATTCAAACACACAACCAACATGAAGCTTTTCTACATCGCAATCTTCAGAAACTCCAGTAAGCCCGCTAAAGAGATCGCGGTTGCCAAAGAGCTCTCCAGCTTTAGCTTTTTTGAGCGCAAAAGGTAACTGATAGCTTCTATTATGTACCTCGAAAGTGACATTGTAATCTATCGCTAGCTATCATCATCCCGACGATCACAGATTACTCGTTTGCTACTGCTCACTCTCGTTGCTTTTGATTAGTTGTATTGGTTTTACTGACTTCTTATTGATTAGTGTTGGCGAGTTCTTGACCTTTTTTGGAAGCACAGTTGCCGAGCGGACGGCACCAAGTCAGCGGCAAAGTGTTGAGGAAAACAGTACGTGTCCTAGCATTCCTTCTACGACTAGCTTAGGTTATGTTAGATCAACTAATAATTATTCTACAGACTACATGGCGCATACTTATGCGCGAGCAGAGGGCGTTGCTGGTGTTATCATTGCCGATAAGGAGTACCCGATCCGAGTGGCATACAGTCTTCTCAACAAGCTCCTCGACCAATTTCTGACTCAATTCCCTCGTGGACAGTGGGCAGAAGGCGAAGTTGTTCTCTCATTCCCTGAACTCGAGGCAAGCTTAGCTAAATATCAGAATCCTCAGCAAGCTGATAGTATCATGCGTGTCCAGCAGGAACTTGATGAGACTAAGATTGTGCTGCATAAGGCTATAGAATCTGTGTTGCAGAGAGGCGAGGAGTTAGATTCGCTGGTTGCAAAATCATCGGCCTTGTCGACTACTTCAAAGATGTTCTACAAGGAAGCCAAAAAGTACGTTGGTCGTGTCTTTCTTCTCTTAACTGCTGAATGCTAACGTCTTGGGATATAGAACCAACTCATGCTGTGTTATCTCTTAGATTGTTGTACTTCTATAGGTGAATGTTAATCACAGCTTTTAGTTTCTCAAAATCTAAGACCTTGGAATTTATCTGGTGCTTCTTCTTGACCTTCTGGGCATTTTTTTTTATCTAAATATATTATACGTACAACAACAACCTTTCCGATTTCATTTCTACCTTATTTCTTTTGCTTTTATACGCTTACAGTTGCTGTTACATATCGCTTTGTCTTCATTTTTATATTATTGTGTGTCGTTGTCGCCGTTGTTGTTTGGTTTGCTATGTTTTGATTCGATCGTAATTTTTCCCGCTGTCTGTATTTTTCAATCGGCGTATCCTTTATAATGTTCGATATGGAGGTTCATATACTTCCTTATCACATGTGTCGTGCCACAGCTTTCTTTGTTATTATATAATTATTTTCTCTTTTATTACTGTAGTTGTCTTTTGGTAATTGACGACGTCGGGTCAGTCTTAGTAGTTATAGCTGCGGTACGAGTTCTTATTAGTTGATGTGTAATATTGTCTTTGGTTTGAAATTTGATTGCCGAAATATAATGTGTAAATTAATTATTTGTCATGTTGGTTCAATTATGAATATTGTAATTGTGATCAAACTGTGTTGCAATTCATTTGTAGCAGAGGCAAAATTGAAAGAATGAACGAATTCGACGCCGCTCCAAAAAACTAAATCCAACTTCTCATTACACTCATTACACTCACAGCTCCCTCACTACCTTCAACTCAACGTATCTTCAAGCTCGAGACGACATCCAATACCGTTTCTCGCCGCAATGGCTCCTCAGCCACAGCCAACCTCCGTCTTCGTTCTCGACAACGGCGCCTCCGAGATCAAAGCTGGTCCCGCTACTTCATCTACCCCTGCAGTCTTTCCCAACGCCATAACCCGGAGCCGTGACCGACGCGTTCATATCGCTGATGAACTCTACACTCAATGCAAAGACTTTTCGGGTCTAATATACCGTCGTCCATACGAAAAAGGTCATTTGACGAATTGGGAAAGTGAGAAAGTGATTTGGGATCGGATTATTTATGGCGGTAGTGATGTAGCTGGCTACGATGCTGTGAAACCTGACGAGACGGCATTTATTCTAGGTGAACCTAGCGCGCAATTACCTGTTTGCTCAACTAATACAGATCAGATAGTTTTTGAAGAGTATGGGTTTGCGACGTATTTTAGAAGTCCGTCGGCTTTTTTAGTCCACGAGAATGATAATAATCAAAGGCTTTATTTGAATGATGATGATGATGCGATGGAGATATATGATACCGCAGCTACAAGGAAAAATGCGAAAATCCCGAAATCTGATACGACGTTGGTGATTGACGTTGGATATTCAGCTACTACTGTTACACCGATCATCGACAATAAAGTCTTTTATCCAGGCATAAAACGACTCATGATCGGCGGCAAGCTCCTACGCAATTATCTCAAAGAAACAATTTCTTATCGGCATTATAATATGATGGATGAATCATACATTGTCAACGAGATTAAAGAAAAATGCTGCTTTATCTCTGCAAATTTTGCCCATGATTTGGATCTTTGTAAAAGACTATCCTTAGCAAAGAATCCTCTTGCGATCGAGTATGTTTTACCTCGAGCTTCAATGTCAGGCTTCAAAGAAGGCCATGTTCGGCGAAAATCTGAAATAAACGAAGAAGACGATCAAGTTTTAATTCTAGCAAACGAGCGTTTTAGCATTCCAGAAATCCTCTTTAATCCAACAGACGTCGGTATCAATCAAGCTGGGATTTCCGAAGTTATTATGCAAAGTGTGGGAACTGTACCTGATAAAGATATTAGAGGTCTATTATTTGCGAATGCAGTATTTGTAGGTGGAAGTTCGAAGTTTCCGGGGCTTAAAGAGAGGGTGGAGATGGAATTGAGATCTTCTGCGCCAGATGATGCATTTCTTAGACTCGGATTCCCAGAGGAGTAAGTATCTAATCTTTTCCTTCTTCTTTATTTTTTTTAGCGCCATTACTTTCTTCGAGTTGGAGAGCTAATTTCTTATTCACAGTCCAATAACGTACGCATGGCGCGGAGGCGCAAGATTAGGCCAGCAAAAGACAAAACTTCGCTCATTGCAAATTACCAGGAAAGAGTACCTTGAACATGGCTCTAATATCTGCTTGCAGAAATTTGGCCGACCATCCAAACTCTTTGATATGGAGGACAGTGGATTCTGAGTCTTAAATAAAGATCTCGTATGAGGATGGTGTATGACTATTTAGAGAGATGCAGAGTTGATGTAAGATATAAAACAAATTGTGGGTATGATGCTTTTTATTATGTACATAACAGACTTTGTTATATGGAGTTTATTTTTTTGCTTGAATCAGGCACAATCGATAGGACTCTGTTATTGGCGAATAGTTTTTCTTCAAAGAGCTGATCACACAAAACTGATCGATTTTGCTGATATTCTCTTCACCTGAATCGCTTCCCAAACAAGCGAATTGACCGTCTTCAAGGATTGCACGTCTATCAAATCATATTTGCAGGCACTATCAGTGATTAAGTTTCGTATTCTGTGACTAGAGCTTTGCATTTAGCGATAAATTCAGGGATTGGTTTATCTCGATTAGACTAGTTCTAGTCGTCGAGTTTAGAATATGAGTTGAAATTTGAATGTCTCTCCCAATATCTGCCAACCTGGCTATTCTCCGCAACCTGTCATTGGCAAGACTACACAGCAGATGATTGAGAGATTTCTAGCTCAAAAACACAACGGGACATCAATGATTCCAGACCATGAAGCGTCTTCACAAAAGCCTATATAACGCCAATTCAAAATACTCCCAATCATCAGAGTTGCGGCCATACCAACAGGAGAATGCGGTAACCCGTTCGGGGCCTATTTAGTGCTGCGGTGGGAGACCACTGGAATCGAAGGTGCTGCAATTTTTTTGTTCTTTTTTTTTTTCAATTTTTGCGTTACTGGTTTGCTGAAGGTGGTGGGATGCCTTGTAGTCGCCGATTGTAACTACGCGTCGAGACGCGGTATAAATTGGTTTAGGGTACTCGCAAGACATGTGTGTGTACTTCCTACAACTAACGTATTCCACAAGCGAGTTGGCCACTTCATAACTAGCACAATCTACCACAAATGGCGGCAAAGAACAACCCGCAGCGCAGGCCGCAACTACAACAGTAACGTATTCCCTGGCGATTTGGCGCTTGACGTCTCTCGGAGCCTGTAAAAACCTTGCGCGTCCTGCTTCCGCCCATTCGGAAGCCGACTCAAGCGAAATTGTAAGTATCCTCATCCAGAATGCCATATTTGGGCTTGTGTTGCGTACAAGGCGAATCCACACGCGTATTGCCTCTGGATCTTCGTTTAATA
>JAJLTU010000044.1:0-100087 GCA_030568295.1 Myxozyma neotropica
GCAGGCGCTTGTCGGCGTCGGCCGCGGAGAGGCCGGTGTCGAAGTCGGTGTGGAGAAGCTCTGAACAGAATGAAGCGTCAGCAGAAGAATTGCAGGAAGGAGAAGAATCTAAAGTCACGTACGAGCGAGTTCGCCGGCGGACAGCTGATAAGGCGGGGTGGTGTAGTCGATCTGAGCGGCGTTAGGCTTCTTTTTGTAGCCCATGGGAGTAATGTAGTAATTAAGCAATAGCTGAGTGTTGTGCAGTAGAGTAGACGGGGGGGATTGAGAGCGACGAGCATAATATTTAGGGACGCTTCACTGGTGGACGCAGAACCCGGCCAAGACTGGCATCGGGTATCGGAAAAAGATGGCTTGAAGTTGTGAGTCGGGCCGTAGAGGACGGCCAGAGCAGTAAGGGTACCGATCAGGCACCCACGCGCAAACCAGTCGCTGCGCCGGTTCCAACGAAACCCATATCAGTGCGGCTGCGGGGTACGCAAGGCGAAGGGAGGGAACTGCAACCGGCCTGCGAAGGCATGTCGAGAGGATCAAGGCCGGCGCGCGCTCCCGCGATGGACGAGTGCCAAGCAACGTGAGCGCCAGGCGCATAAGAATATCCGTGTAGCGCATCACGCTATACCGCATTCTACCACTAGTGCGGCTCTTGGCCAAGGCGCGTTAAGGTTTACTACCATGCGCACCAAGACGTGACCTCGCTAGCCATGACATCACCCGTTTTCTGGGTCAAGGCCGCGTGTGCGCGCGTTGCGCTTTTTGTCCAGCGATTATCCAGTCGCCATAACGAGAGCGCAGTCGATCTGGAGCGTCCGCGCGCCGACCGAGCAGTGGAGGGGAAGTCTGGGGGCGAATCCAAGGAGGGGTGGGCTGTCGGCTGGTGGCCAAGGGACTAAACGTCGTCAATCATGGTGTGAGGGCGCGATTGGCGACCGAGGCTGATCAGGCAAGGGTGCCGACGATAGGGCGCGCGCCGCAGGAGACCAGACAGAAAGACAGACGAGCCAGAGATTGTGGATTTATAGCTGCTGGCGGTGGTGTGGCATTTGGCATTGTACTCGCCGCCGGACTCCTTTCAGTCAACCAGCGAACTGTGCGGCATTGGCTCGTTAACAGATAGCTGCCCGATATTCGCAGAGTTATACTGGGAATAGCTATAGGCGCCCCTTGCCTCTCCGTCGACAGTTCCGCAGTCCTTGATTAGCTGCTGCTGCTGCTGCTAGCGAGTTGGATGACTTTGGTCCACGTTGGAGCTGGTGGACTACGCGCCCGATAAACTGTCAGTCCGCAATCTCGCAGGACTCCGTATATGAGCCGGTTTGCGCGACGACTGATGTATTCGAAGATGCTGTTCCCTTGCTTGTGTAGAGCCGCCGATGTGTGGGTCGATAGGATGACGCAGTCACTCGATTCACTGATTTGCATCCGGCAGAGATATTAGAACAGAGTGATGAGATACTTTACAGATAATCTGGACCCGTGTATGTAGTACCCTGTTGATTGCTCGTACTGAGTGAATCTGCACTAGCCCGTCCACCATCGATTTAAAGTATCTCTAATCGCCCGTTCGCTAGTCTATTTCCATTGAGTCTGACAGATCGGAACTTTATCCTCTGGCACCTGAATGTGCCCCGACAGCGAATTCTTGTTCGAGATGAGTCGCGGCGCGGTCGAAGGTTGTGGTTAGCGGAGAGCGTGCTAGGGTTGGGTCGACGACAGCTATAAGTCGCTTATGTAATTTTCAATACCCTAACCATATCTCCAATCATCAATTATCGTCGAGCGGCTAACTCCATCGTCTCCTCAGAGCGACACAAGTGGTATAGCAGCTGCAGACATGCGTACCTCCACGGCCCTGCTCGCAAAGGTGACTCGTCGTTCGGCGCGCACAGCAATGCCCGAAGTGAATGTCCTTCCGCCACTTCCTCTCTACCGCCGCATCCTCCGGGCCCATCGTCGGCTGCCGGCGGAGCATCGTTTTCTCGGAGACCAGTATGTCAAGAGCGAGTTCCGACTTCATCGAGAGACCGAGAATCCTCTGCATATCATAGGATTCCTTACTAGCTGGCAGCAGTATGTCGAGCAAATTGAGGGAGACAAATGGAAGGGGGCAAAGCTCGATATGCAGAAGCTCGAAAAAATGTCGGACCAGCAGATTATCCAGGTTCGCCTCTGCATATGTTGAGCGCTCTTACCAAACTTCGTATTCTAATCTTTTGTCTTTTTAGTTTTACGAGCTGATGCAGTCTGCTCAAGGTCTCGATTCTGAATATACCTCTCATTTCGTGGATAGCGACCCGACT
Organism: Myxozyma neotropica; assembly: GCA_030568295.1. Classification (NCBI taxonomy): domain Eukaryota; kingdom Fungi; phylum Ascomycota; class Lipomycetes; order Lipomycetales; family Lipomycetaceae; genus Myxozyma; species Myxozyma neotropica. The sequence goes on from JAJLTU010000044.1 coordinate 2,301, forward strand.
AGACCGAACGAGTCCTGATCGCTGAGACAAATATTCATATAATAATTTTGATTTGTAAATAGACACTTTATAGCACGACGTTACTTGTACGATAGACGGTCGGAGAAGAATATTCTTGGCACATTGTGAACCAAATTTGAATGAAAATACTACTACATAGTTGCAGCAATTCTCTATAATTCGCAAAATCTCTGCATACAAGTTCTTACCTCCTCTTTCCTGCGCCGGTCTTCTGCTCTCTCTCAACAATCTCGCCAATGCCACCAAGCTCTTCGTACTGATCCTCTGCCGCGCGCACTTGCTCCCGGCGCTCCCACCATCTCTCTTCGCAGAGTTCAAATGCGTCGCGTTTGAGGTCTTTTCCGCGCTTGCCGGCATCTTTATTGTTGGATATCGCCCATTCCATGAATTCGTTGCCAGTGCGAACGTAGAAAGTTCGCAAAGTTTCAAACGGACGAGGGTGAGGAAGATATGGCCGAGGGTCCGGTTCAGCGACTTCCATTCCACTGGCCACTTCTGTAAGCTCTTCAGCATCGTCAACAGCCATATCATCAGGAGCATCTTCCGCATTCTCCTCCTCTTCTTCATCATCATCTTCGCCTTCGTCGTCATCTTCATCATCCTCGTCGTCATATTCATCTTCACTCTCGTCATCTTCCGCCTCAGCCTTCGTGACGTCATCGACAAATGCCTCCCAGATAATACGAACTCCGTCCAACTTGCCAAGGTCAATCAAGTACATACTATCCAAATTAAACTCCCTGTCACCTTTCTCCCACATACCGCCATAGATGTATATAGTATCTTGCATCACGGCAGTAGAGCAGTTGAATCGTGAATGCGGAAGTGTGAGCGTAATTGGATGTTCCACCTTCGTGCCTTCATCCTCCGAGTCTTCGCTATCAGAGTTCTCCATATCAACATCGGACTTCTTTTCTACCTCAGCTGTCTCGTCTGATGCTGATTCTCCAAGGATCAGCTTCAGATTCTCTTCAAGGTCGTTGGCCTTACTCTTAGCCGGGCGTTCTTGAGTAGCAGGTTTCTTTCGAGGCGGTCGCAGTGTGAGCGGAAACCACTTGTTGGTATTGATCTGGTATGCATATAAATCGCTGTAAAAAACTGAATCTAAAGTCTCTTCTGTCTCTTGAGTATCATAGACACCTCCAAACAAAACTCCTCGGCCCTTATGATACACCATTGAGCAGCCCACTCGCGACGATGGCGCCCAGGCACTCTTTCGTCGACGCTCCCATCTTATGGTTTTTAGATCAGGTGTAAGTTTCAGCATCCAAGTATCCGAATGAACTTTTCCAACGATTTTCTTCTGGGAGTTTTTCACCTTCGAATAGCCTCCCCAGATTACGGCACCTTCTTCTGTAGTCACAAACGAATGACCAGAACGCGGCTCTGGTTTCAAGGAGTTCGGAGGGAACTCTAGCTGTGTCCATTTTAATGTCGTTATATCGAATGCCCAAAGATCACCGAGATATGTAGTAGATGCTGCCAAATCTCTGAATCCACCATGTAATAGTACGTAATTCCTCCACGGCGTCAAGCGATGACCTGATCTTGCTGACGGGCCCTTTTTCAACTCTAGACGCGTCCATTCTCTAGTGGATGCGTCAAGAAGCCATGTATCTCCGTAGTGATAAAAAGTATTTTGCTTTGGAGACGAAAATTCTCCACCAAATAAAACGATCATGCCTGAAGACGGGTGCACACACATCGCATGGCCGGATCTCGGTAGAGGTGTATTAGGTGAAGTAACTTGGCGCCAAACATTCGTGTCCACGTTATAAATAAACAGATCATTGTAAAACTCAGCAAGTCCGGAACTGTTGACAGATTCTCCGCCAAATAAAAAAAGCTCCTTACGACCATGCTGAGGAGGTGACGCAACTAATGTTGGATTCAGTCGTTTGCTGGGACGATTGCACGGTACGATTTTGACTGCGAGAAAATTGGTTTGCTAGGCTCAACAAGTCAGACATTAAATATTGCATAATCAGCCTATCTATTAGTCCACGAATATCTTACCTCTTTTGCGTATTCTGCTAGGATATCATCGATATTGGCATCATCCGCATCTTCATCGCCCGCCATCTTGCTTGCCTTCTTCTTCTGCTTTGAAGCTCCTTTATTTTGCGCCTTTAGAGCCTTTTCGGCCTTCAGCGCCTTCTTCGATGCTGAATTCTTCTTGTCCTTTTTGGCCATTGTGAATGACGCCGGTGTTGATCAGTATCTGTTAACTAAGTTACTAGAAAAATAGTTTTGAATGATTGATTGAGCCACCGCCGCACGCAATGACAAAGTGTGGCTAGTGAAATTTTTTTTTGTTGCTGTCGTTGATCCCGCTCCGTGGCCCAGTTTGGCAGCATCGACTATTGGCCACGGCCGAGCACTAGCAACATTGAATTTACGGAGGCTACTAATTCAAGGAAACCCCCAATAGATCGTTTAAAAGTAAAAGCAGCTATTCTAAGGCAAGGAGGACAGGATGCAAGTCGACAATTTGGTAAGGGTCTTGTGCTCTTCTGACTCGACCTAGAGATGATTCATTAAACCTCCCCGAGCCGAGCCAAACCCACCTCTGCATTCTCCCATAAAACTGAGCTACTGCGCAATCACCTCACGAAATTTCACGCTTTTTCTGTAGTTTCCACTCGACTTTTACTTGCAATGGTTCGCACCACTACAACGCATTACTTTGGAGCTGGCCCTGCGCTTCTGCCGACATCGGTCATCAAGCAGGCGGCCGCGGATCTCGTCGAGTATCAAAACTCTGGCTTGGGCCTTGGTGAAATTTCCCACAGATCTTCACCTGCTGTCGCGGTGGTCGAGACCGCAAAGAGCAATATGAAGCAGCTGCTCTCCGTCCCTGATAGCCATGAAGTATTTTTCTTGCAGAGTGGTGGTACTGGCGAGTTTTCTGCAATCGTCTATAACATGCTCGCGGCGTTCGCAAAAAAGACTGGCAAGAAGGGAAAGGCTGACTACCTGGTTACTGGAACTTGGAGTCAGAAGGCTATGGAAGAAGCTACGCGATTGGGAGTTGATGTGAACGTTGTCGTGAATGGCAAGGAGGCTAGTCCGAATGGCAAATATGATGCTATCCCTGATCCTTCAACTTGGGGTGCGTTTGGAACTGCAGAAGACACTGCTTATGTCTACTACTGCGACAATGAGACTGTTAATGGAGTTGAATTTTCTTATGTTCCTGAAGTTCCTGAAGGTGTGGAGTTGGTGGCTGATATGTCCTCGAATATTCTTTCGCGCGAAGTTGATATTTCCAAGTTTGGTGTGATCTTTGTAAGTTGAACTGTAGATTGATCTGTGATAACTGTTTGTCATCCTTTGCTAACACTGACTATCCTCTTTCTAGGCGGGTGTTCAAAAGAATATTGGAATTGCAGGTGTTGCGGTAGTCATCATCAAGAAGTCACTTCTCAGCAAGGCTTCCGACGAAGAGCTCACCGCGCTCAACATTCCTCTCGCCCCAATTGTCTTTGATTTCCCCACTCTTGTCAAGAACAACTCTCTCTACAACACACTTCCGATCTTCAATCTGCATGTCGTCAGTTTGACGACCGGACTTTTGCTCGAGAAAGGTGGTCTTAAGGTTCAGGAGGCTGTTAGCAATCGCAAAGCAGAGAAGCTTTATGCTGCTCTGGATGCTGCTGCTGCGGGAATCTTTAACCTTCTTGTTGAGAAAAACTCGCGCAGTAGAATGAATATTGTCTTCACCCTCGCTGGCGAAGGTAAGGATAAGGAGTTTTTAGACGGCGCTAAGGCAAAGGGCATGACTGGCTTGGCTGGATATAGAACTATTGGTGGTATCCGGATATCGAATTATAATGCTGTTTCGGAGGAAAGTGTTGATCTCTTGATTAACTGGATTAACGAATTTTCGGCGTAGGTATAATTTGGGTGTTTGGAGCTTAGATTTGGCTCGTATGATCCAAAATCTGAGATCAAAGAAAAATTGGATGAGTTAGGAGTAAATAGTAGTACTGTATAACATTTTAAAATCGGCAACAAACTCCTATACATTAGTATTATCATGACAATCATACTAATACGCAATTTAATAATTAACAAAATCAAGCCGTTGAACCGTCAACTCGCGTTGTCATAAGTGCAATCATATTTACAGTCCCCGTTATTATCGACTATAGCAAGTCATATAGTAAGTAATGTTATTAGTCTCATCTAACCCTGCAATCGTAACAAGGAAATTTAGAAGAACCTCTTCTGCGATGCCTGTAAAGTTATCAGTCGTTATCTCTAAAATTCTCTAGTGACAACGCGACTCACATATTATCATAGTCATAGCGGCACTGTGTATCCGTAACACATTATAAAGTTCCTTTGCATCCACCCAAACGCTAGCAAACTCCTCTGAATCGCGTTGAGAGAGGAAATTATCGCCATCCTCTTTGGTTGTATCCTTTGCTGCTAATAGTCCAGTCCATTTGGTATCCACCTTGACGTGGTCATTCTGGACACCTATTTTCAACACGCCTGCGTTATTCGCTGAAACTTGTACTCTAGAACCCAGATTTTTATAGCGTTCGCACAGTTTTAGCACGCTCGGAAGATTATTCATAAAAAGTACCACATCTGCATCTTGTAGAGTGTCTGGCTCTTTTATCACTCGCATTTCTTCCGTGCGCAATACTCGAAGCGGTACAGTTTGATATATACTAGCATGATTATTTCCACTTTTAGGACCTTCATCGATAAAAATCATCAAACAGGGTGTATCTTGTCGCTTAACAAGTTTAAGCTTGACGGCTCCGGCACTGAAATTGCTTCCTGAAAATGATTTCAAAGCGCGCACGAAGCTCTCGGTAGATATTTCGAAACCAATACAATTGCTATCTAGAGAAGTGACTCTCAAGTTCTTGAAAATCTCTGTCACTGAAAAGTGTCTAAAAGTGAGACAAAAATTAGTTCATCTATGTTGTGAAGAAGAAATGCGAGAGAACACACGTCCACACCTGTGTACTGGTGCTTTCTGCCGTGGAGATAATATTGAGCATCTCCGGATCAACTTTGAAAACGCATGTCTTTCTTACAAAAGACAGCGCATATATAACCTCTATATATTGAAATTAGAAAAGTCAGGAAAGGGAAATTGACGAATAGGTTGTCTAACTTACCGCGCAAGATATCTGAAGCTTCCACTGTCGCTGAGAACCTCATCTTAACGTGCAGTCCTCCACGTTTGGCAACTTTGGCTTAAATAGCTACTACTCAATAACTATCGTAATTTCCAAAAATAAGTAATGTTTCGATTTATCAATCTTGCTCGGTGTCGAACTGGATTCTGCAAAACAAGTTCTCGGGGCAGGCTTCGACGGCGTGTTACGCGCGCCTCAACGCGTGACTCACGTGACTGGGCTTCACGATTGACTGCATAATGCGGGTGAATAACAGCGACAGTATCAGCATATTGACGCAAAAGGGAATGGTAAATTTTTAGTCGATCTTAATTGAACTGGCGACAGCAGTTTATTTTATGGCTAAAAAATGCTTGAGATGAAGTACGATATATCTTCCCGAGACATGAACTTCCAGGCAATCCGTCGACAAGGATAATGATTAGAGTGGAAATATATTAGCTATAGCACGTGCCTCCAAATCCATTTGTCAAAACGTGGGGTTAATGGTTATTATAAAGGCTTAGTAAATTAGTTATTATAAACTAGATATTTCACAGTTTCACATCTTCTTGTCTATAATTGTCAAGTACCAGACGATACATAAAACTAGGTGAAAATCCTCCTCTATAAATAATGTTAGCTTCTGTGACACTCATTCTTCCCAAAGGGTATCAGTGATGCAAATAGATAGCTTACAGATTTGTGATGTAAATGTCGACCAGCTCAGGAGGGACGTAGTCATAAAGCGGATTTACAACATCGACTTTTTCGACCAGATTACCTGAAGTCAAAAGAAAGAATTAGTTAGTACATCAAAAAAATTAGCCTAATAGTAAAACTCACCATCTTCGAAGTTCAAAACCTTCCCAGTATCACCAACTTCAACTAAACTTTCGGTGTCGAAAGGATACATGGGTGAAAGCTTGTAGATTCCAGTGCACACAACCACTGGAGTACGATGCGCATTTGCACATTGGCAAATCATTTCTGCACCAGATGTCGCTAAAAGTCCACCATTCGCCAACACTAATACCCAATAATTAGTCAAATTCAGCGCAAATCTAATAAAATGGAGATTTAACATACCTGCACAAGTTCCCAAAATTACTTTACCGACACGGCCCATGATGGAGTAGACCATAGCATCGGTAATAACGGTTGCCTCAATTCCAGCTTCAGCCAACTTCATAGCAAATTTATGTGCCATCTCAATGTCATTCGGAAACACTTCTGCAATAAGGACTGTAAATTTTCGTTTCTGTGCTGCTCGAAGCAAAAATTTCAGGACGGTATTGGAATTAGGAGTCGCGGTAAGAATCGTTTCACTAGTTAATCCCTACAGTTAGTAATGCAATTCATTTTTATCACAGGATTTCGAGAAGTAGAGCAAATTAGTTACTTTTCGTGAATCATCTCTACACTCTTTCCGGCGATGCTCTCTGAACTATTTCGTAACTCGTCAATAAGTTCTTGAATTCCCTCGATAATATACGGCTTCAAATCCTTCTTTGCTGAATTTTTGCTCTCTTGAGTTGCGTCGTCCATATCTGCATCATTTTGTAGTAAACTGAACATGGATGTTATAAGCAGAGAGTTATTGGCTCCGTCTCCGGATTCTGAGTCAGAAGTATCTTCGGATTCTTCTCTAATCAGCGCCAGCACTCGACGAACAACATTTCCGCAAGAGAGTTCTATAATATTTAAATTAAATAGTGTTTCAATCTGGATATGGCAAAAGTAAGTATAATTACCTCGAGGTTGAGCACTCTGTAGCCGCTTTCCAACGGCCTTGATCTGGATAATCAACTGGTCAATGTGAGTCCACCGCGCAGCTGAAACTACCCGCAGAAGCAATTGCGCAGTAGCAACGGCAACGTCATGAGGTCCTTGAATCTGGCGCCGTTTCATTTGACTATGTTGAAATAAGCATACTGGTTAGTGGGGAAGCCACAATAAATAAGAGTCAACGCAGGGCTCGATGCGTACGCTATAAAAGACTCAATATAAGTATTGAGATCTTTGTCCTTTGCTGCGTGAGATGATGATAGTGACATTTTTATTTCTATTTGGATAGACGAATCTCAGTTTAATAATGATACTTGAGAATTACTGAAATATCAGAAATGAGACCTAACTTAATTCTCAACTGAATAATCCTGAAACTTTTAAGGTTTCCAGGTCGTGATCTCCGGGTAACTAAGCATAACTAATGCACCGCAGATGTATATAAAGCTTTAGATGTGGTGAAATATTTGGCTTTTGTGCGATGAGCGAGCGCGTGTGAAAGCAAGCCTCCTCGCAAAGGCATCCCACGAGCAACCATACAATTGTCTAGCAATGGCAAATACTGCCCCTCAACCAGTGTACGGTGGAGGTAAGATACCCCTTATATTTGAAATTTTTTGCGTGTTAATCGTGATATAATATGCTGACAGTGTCCGGCGCAGATGAGATATCGGCTCTAGTGATCGATCCAGGTAGCTCGTGGACTCGCGTCGGTTTCGCCGGAGAGGACTCGCCAAAAGCTGTCGTACCTACTTTCTACGGAAAATCTGGTGATAATGTATATGTTGGAGATAATGAACTGCACAGTCTACGGCCTGGGATGGAGGTGTTCAGTCCAATGACTGATGGATGTGGTACGTATAATCAAGGCGATTTCAATTCAGCCGATTTATGCACTCCACGCAGTGTAGTTACTGACCGTGACTTTATGTAGTGGCGGACTGGGACATGACGGTGAAGATCTGGGACTATGCGTTGTCAAAGAGATTATATTCAGATCCGAAAGAACATCCCCTATTGATCACCGAGCCTTCATGGAATTCTCCTAAAAACCGAGAGAAAGCGACTGAGGTCGCATTTGAGGAGCTAGGAGTTCCTGCATTTTACCTAGCTAAAGAAGCTGTGTGTTCGGCGTATGATTTGCTATTGTTGGTTTATGAATTGGATGAATGAGAGTCATTGTTAATTGTGAATATTTTAGATTTGCTTGCGGTAAGCCGACTGCGCTTGTGGTTGATATTGGCAGTGCCGTTGCCTCGGTCACACCTGTCATCGATGGTTTGGTCTTGAAAAAGGGTATGCTATATTTTCATCTTCCCAAACCAGATTTTCTAGAAATGCAAAACCATCGACTAACACTCAATGAAGCGACATTCCATAGCAATTATGCGGGAGATCACATCAACGACCACTTAAAAGTGCTATTCAAGTCAAAGAGCATTACACTAACGCCACACTTTATGATCTCTAAAAAGCAATCAGTTGAGCCAGGTCAGCCGGCGCAAGCTTCACTAAAGACCTTCGAGAGATTGACTGACAGCTTTGTTGAGTTTGAGCGCAGCAGAATCCTGAATGAGTTCAAAGAGAGCACCAGTCAAGTTTTGGACATGCCTTATAGCGACGTTGTTGCTAATACTCGACCTTCAAGACCTTTTGAATTTCCAGATGGATTTAACTTGAACTTTGGAGCAGAAAGATTTGCGACCACAGAGCCATTGTTCCAGCCTCAGCAGTTCTCACTTCCTGATGTCTCCGCCGTTGACAGCGGCGCTCAAGGAATCTCCGAGCTTATCAATGCTAGTATTTCGGCGTGTGATGTTGATGCTCGTGCTAATCTTGTGAATAACGTCGTTCTTATTGGCGGCACCAGTCTTCTTGCTGGATGCACGGAGCGCACTAACTTGGAAATGACACAGGCGTTCCCTGGAATGAAGATCAGAATACAAGCACCTGGCAACTCATCGGAGCGTAAATATGCTGGTTGGATTGGCGGAAGTATTTTGGCTAGTCTGGGAACTTTCCACCAGATGTGGATTGGAAAGAAGGAATATGAGGAGGTTGGCGCTGCCATTGTTGAGAAGAGATGCAAATAGATGAAAAAATATGATTATATAGCTGAAATCATATGTAGGATAACTGTTCTATTTAGTTTTGATGTTTTTATGTAATGGAATGTAGACTATGCGAATGTATGTGCGAGGGCGATCATGAGATTTGATGATTTCTATTCGGGCCGATGTAAAGTTAGGCTCCTCCTCTCCATCACACGCCCATTTCTCTACATATACCTCTCCTCAAATTTAACCACCCGATACCCGGCTGCGATCAATTCATGCTCTTTGATTATTATTCGATATCATGAGCCATCCCGATTCATATACGGAGATCAGCTTGGGTATTCGTACATGCCAGATCGGGTTCGCAGCTTCAAACATACTCGCCGTGTTTCTGTATCTGCACGATATAGTGAAGTCTGAAACTATACTAGCTCGACCAGAATTCCTAACAATAAGTGGGATTGATATATGCAGTTGGTATATTCTTGCATTGGTAAGTACGCCACATCAAGGCCTGTGTTAGCCACCTAGCCGATTGCAACTTCGACTTCTAATTGTAATCTCCACTCATCAATTATAGTCATGCATTGGGTTAATGTCTAGTATTTTATTTGGACTAGCATCCGTTTTTAAGTTTATTGACTGCTGTTTCAAAGTCTACTCCAATCCTGGCAGGTTAATTGTGTCTGATATCATCTTTGTCGCTTTATGGGGAATTACACTCCCAATTCTGGCAGCTATTTACCCATGCGAACAGCCTATGGCTAAAGCATTTAGGATTCTTTCCATATGCTGCGGAGGAAATCTGTGAGCTTTCCATTTGCTAATTATAGGTTTTTAAGCAAAAGTGGACGGCATTAATGATGATTTGATGGCTGCTAACATGTTGCACGTAATTACTCAGGTTGCTTTGGGCTGCTTCAACGGGAGTGGATTGCTGCTACTTCGGAGACGACTTGAAATCAGCTGACTTTGATGACGTTGCTACAATCATACCTATACCTGTTAGGGAGAAGTGGGAATATGAACGAGTTGCGCAGCCAGAGCCTGCAGTTCATAGACATCAGACTGCTGAGGATTGGTCGTGAGAATATGGTGGTTGTACGAAGGTAAATTATCAAACTATACCCCCACTATCAAAATTGCAAAGAAGCAGTAGGAGCTGTCAATTATTATGATATGATCATATCAGGAGGCATAACTCTGTTGATGAGGTTAAACGTTTTGCGAATATATGATTGTATTGACGTTGCTCTGCACTCGTAACACTGCGCTTCCAGTACCTTTAAATTCTAATATACACAAGAGAATAGAGGCATTTCTCTTGAATGAGATCTTACATCGCCACGCTACTATAAAACAAAACAATCCGCTTAGACTTTTTGTACATATGCTGTAGTTACTTTTTTCTCCATTTCCCTTTTCCCTCTAGAAGCCACGAGGTCCACCGCGGCCACCGCGTCCACCACGTCCACCTCTACCGCCACGGCCACCACCACGGCCAACTCTAGCAGAAGCAGGCCCGCCCTTCGATTTTGATCCTGGTTCTCCTCGCTTCTTGTTCTTCGGCTTCGGCCCGTCGTCGATTAAGAGAGTGTCAAGTGGTAGCGAATCGGGAAGAATGAAGAATCGAATGTTGTTTCCTCGGATGTTGATATAGTCCAGTGATAGAGGATCGCGATCCTTTATCGTCATCTTTACGGCCTTTAACGTTGTGTTCATCGATGGAGCGACTGAAACTATGGTACCAGAGACAATCGTTCCTAGCAGGGCAGTTAGCACAAGAGACAAATTCAAGGAGCTAGCCAATAGCTAGCCTTTTATCCACAGCAGAACATCAAGCAAGCAATATTTTCATGATTACCATTTTTTAATTCTATTTGGACCGTCTCAGCAGTTAACTTCATAAGAAACCTGCAAATGGTTTGATTAGAATAATCTTCATCTTGAAAAGAACAATTGAAAAACCGAGTCAACCTACCTGACTAACTTCATCTTTAAATAGACCCTCAAGTCTCACTTTGTCTATAATTCTCACAAGTCCCGATCTGAGTCCAAATAAGCAGTGGAAGAGAGAGAGACGCTGCCGGTCTTCGATGGGCTCTGTGGTCGTGATCTGTTCGCTTGTCGAAGAATCGCGACCTCCTTTTCGCAGTCGCCCTAACCTCATATCTAAGTGAAACCATGTAATATTGATGGGTGGTTTCTTTAGAAAAGCCGTAAAGTCCTATTTCCTTGAAACCATGTAATTTAATGGGTGGTTTCCTTGGAAAGCACGTAAACTGCAAAGTCCCACATCTACTCTACTTCATCACTTTAGCATTTTCTTATTTCTGGAGAGTGTGCATTGAGCATTGATATTCACGCGTCTTAATTCGCTTTTTTCCGCTTGGCTGATATCAGGCTATCTACAGCGCTTGACTTTACGGTCAAGAGCCCATTCCCTTCCGTGGAGACACTGCTCCTTACTCTGACCACGAACGTGGTCTGCAAATATCACTTGCTATTTCTGTGAATCAAGCGCACTGGAAAATGGATTATTTGAGAAGATTGGGTCAGGAAATTGGTCTGTCGACCTTGCTCTCGTCAACGCGCGACGTTCATATTCTATGCGCGCAACGCTTTATTCGCATGTTCGCTTATGGCCAAGTCACAATCATTCTTGCCGTCTTCTTCACCTCGCTTGACATGAGTGAAAACAAGACCGGTCTGTTTATGACATGCACGCTACTTGGAGATGTGGTGATTTCGTTCGTCCTCACTTTGGTCGCTGATCAGGTCGGACGGAGGAATATTTTGGCCGCCGGTGCACTTCTTATGTGTGCATCCGGTGTTACATTTTCTTATGCTTCTACATTTTGGGTACTCTTGGTGGCCGCCATTTTGGGCGTTATCTCTCCAAGGTAAGTTATTTGCTGTTGGCACCAACGTGCGCTGCGGGTAATTGGATCCTAATTTTTGATATGCTGTAGCGGAAACGAAATTGGCCCATTTCGGGCAATCGAAGAGTCTACTCTTGCTCATTTAATAGAACTTGATACGCGCTCTGATATCTATGCGTGGTATACTTTATTTGGGGCGCTTGGTGCCGCATTTGGATCAATTTCTTGTGGTTGGATCGTTCAATATATGCAGGAAGAGTACAATTGGCTGGCGTTGAGTGCATATAGACTAATATTTGTGATATACAGTATCATTGCGATGATCAAATTTGGTCTTACCTTGATGTTATCGCCTGCGTGCGAGCTGCAAGCAGCTCCGCAAAAATTGGGACAGACTATCGAACCTGACGTTCCTAGCGGAAGTGACGGGGAAGCGTACCCTATGACTCCTATGCGCAAGTCCACAGAGAGTTCTGACAGGTTGAACGAAGTTGATCCAGACGATGCCAGGGATATCATGGAAGAGATGGAACAGCTTAGTGGCGCAAATAAAAGGAGACCGGTGTACCTGCGATGGATGAACTACCTTCCCCATCTGTCGCGGCAGTCGTTGAAGGTTGTTGCGCAACTCACTCTTTGGTTTGCACTGGACTCTTTTGGAAGCGGCCTTGCAACTCAATCATGGATGGCATATTACTTCATCAGTAGATTCGACACGAAGGAAGGAACTTTGGGCAGTCTGTTTTTCACTACCAACCTGGTGAGTGCCATGTCCTCGCTTGTTGCGACATCAATATCCAAGCGTCTTGGCCCGATTATTACCATGGTCGGAACACATCTCCCTTCGTCGATTATCCTGTTGATCATTGGCTTTCCGTCGAGTTCAACTGCGGCCATGATATTGCTGGTTGTTCGATATTGCACAGCGCAGATGGATGCCGCTCCTCGCCAAGCGTTCTTAAGTGCGGTCGTTGCGGCCGATGAACGCACGAGCGTGATGGGAGTCGTCAATGTTGTGCGAACACTGGCATCGTCTGCAGGACCGAGTTTGATGGGCAAATTTGCATCCATTCATAAAATGCCTCTTGGGTTCATGGTCGCTGGAATATGCAAGGTGATTTACGACTTGGGAATTTTGCTTTCGTTCTTGGGCATTCAGTTGTACAATAAGTGAATGGAATTGCAGCTGTCACCGACTTTGTCAATATATACACATAGTTTGAGGTCGAGGGAGAGATTTGGAATATAGAATGCTATCTAGGTTGGAAAACAGATGAATGTGCAATTATGATATGTTAGCTTTGAAGATAGAATGCTATCTAAGATAGAAAACAGGTGAATGGACTGTGCAATTATGATATGTTAGTATTGAAGATAGAATGCTATCTAGGTTGGAATCGATGATTATATGTTAAAATGCAACCGCGGAAGATGCAACGTTTAGTAATAGGATTGGGTTTGGGTCGATTTTGATTGGCCCGACAGCTCTCACATGCTCACACTGAGCTCGAGTCAGATGTCCACAGAAGGAGCTCGATATTAACGATTCCACAGCAATTATTCTCCAGAATCGGCCAAAAATTACAGGTGTAATCTACAAATAAATAGTAAGTATTCAAAGCAAAATCAAATAAAAATGTGTTGCTGGCAATGCTCAAAGGAAGCCGCGAAGTCCCATGCGGCTTGAATTCATTTCTACCTCGGCAAACACCTCCGCTGCCTTTCCCCACACCTTAGGACTCCTTCGAAGACCCGCTAAATAGCTCGCCATCTGCCAAATTCATTTTCCATATTGTCCCTTCAGTATTTTTTACTGTACAATCCAAACATACACAGTTAATCTTCACATCGCGGTTAGCCATGGCTTCCCAGCATGACTACGAGTGAGTTGGCCCGTCTATCGACCGACATTGAGTAGCCTAACTGACCTATCATACAGAGCAGTGAAGTCTGCAATCAAGGGAATTATCCCTAACGACGAATATGATGATGGCAGTACAGGTCCAGTACTTGTACGCCTAGCCTGGCACGCCTCGGGCACATACGACAAAGCGACCGGCACAGGAGGCTCTAACGGTGCCACGATGCGGTACAAGATCGAGGCCAGCGATTCGGCAAACAATGGGCTCGAGTATGCCCGCAAGTTTCTAGAGCCGATAAAGAAGAAGTTCCCGTGGATTTCATATTCGGATTTATGGACGCTTGCTGGCGCTGTGGCGATTGAGGCAATGGGTGGACCAGTTATTGATTGGAAGCCTGGTAGAGTCGATGATGTTGATGATAAATATGTACCTCCTAATGGCCGCCTGCCTGACGTAAGTTAATGGGTTTGATATCCACATGCTAGAATTTGCAGCTAACGAGATTAAAATAGGCGTCGCAGGGAGCTGCTCACATCCGGAATGTATTCTATAGAATGGGATTGAATGATCAGGAAATCGTGGCTTTATCTGGCGCTCATAATCTCGGAAGGTGCCATGGTACGTTCAAATAATATTTTCTTTTCAGCCTACATCTTTGATTCGGAACTTATTGCTAAGGGTAATGTATAGGGGATCGTAGCGGCTTCGAGGGTCCATGGGTTCCTAATCCCATCAGATTCACCAACACATAGTACGTCACTCTTTATCTCTTCTGAGCGACAATTAATCAAATGGTAATACTAACTTCAGGTCTCAGTTTCAAACTTCTTTTGCATGCTGAATGGGTAAAGAGCAAGAACACAGTCGGCAACGAGCAATTCTACTCCGACGACGGCGAGCTCATGATGTTGCCTACAGGTACACACTCCTCTTATCCTGGTAGTGCCTGATTTCGGACCGAAATGCTAATTTTAATTTAGATATTTCCCTTGTTACTGATCCCAAATTCCGTGTATGGGTTGAAAAATACGCTGAAGACAAAGAAGTATTCTTCAAGGATTTTGCTGCCGCGTTTGCGAAGTTGCTGGAACTGGGTGTTTCTAGAGGTCCTGAGGGCCTGGCTCTCAGGAAATACTCTGAAACTGTTCGAGCAAACTTATAAACGAAGCTACGGCAGGGTATGGCGGGATTTGGATAAGCTGCGAACTGCTGATATGTGTATATGATTATGAAGCTGGAAGACTGAGTTCTTAGCAGGACTTTTTCGATATATATACCGTGATCTGGAAAATGGACAGACTCTTTTTCTGTTTAGTCTTGGTCTTAGATGCATCCCATAGAATCGGGCCGTATACGTATAGTTATAACTACTTAATAGATATCATCTAATTACCTAATATCGTCGAGCTTACTGTATTCCATATTCTGCCTCGGAAGCAAAAAAAGCATTAACCTGGGGTATAATGCACCTGAATTGGGATTCGGCCCGACTTTGCATCTTCAGACCAGTCAATGTACTCTTCGGAGTCTTCCATAGCCATGACAACAATTCACCACTAGCATTAAGTATGCTTCGTTCTGCAGCAGTCTCTGTATGGCTTGCTGCAATAGTGACGCTGACGCGACTGTTCTTGCTCTTGCATAATATCTCTACAATACTTCTGTTGACCCCGATCGAACTTGCTGTTGCGATTTTGCGTCCGCTGTGTCCTCCGTCCGTGTTTAGGGACTGGGAAATGGTGGTTGGAGAATCTAGACAAATGAGAGAAGATACCCATGACTTTAATAGAGAGAGAGAGCTAACCGAGGATATTGGACGATGTTTTTGTTTTGATTGTCGGCCTGCTGGAGTCGAAGTACGACGAAGGACTTCATCCACCGCTCGTTCAAATCGCGATGATCATTCCGTAAACATTGATCCATCTGATGATATTCCTTTGATTCCACAAGTTCAACAATCTTCCTCATCCGTCATTTCTCCGGTATCATGCCGCAAACGGGTTCGGCAGTATATCCGGCAATCGATTGCTTCTCATACTCGATTAGATCAACTTGCTGCGCTTCAAAATCAACAGCAGCAGCAGCATCAAAGGCCTTCTAGCTTCATGAATGTAGCACAACCAGTATCGCCTTCACCATCTCGTCGAGTGGCTTCTCTGCCAGCTTCTGTCACCACCTGTGCATCTCCTGTGCGCGCCGGCGATCCGCCGTTATCTCCATTATCTTCATCTTCAGTTCGTCTCTTTAAACCGCGAACTTTGAAGACGGCAGATTCTCAACTTCGCCCTTTAGCTGCGCACAAACCTCGCGTCTCAGATAAAGTGATTTTAACTGATAAGAAATTCGAAGCTCTACGACAAGTCAGCTGCACGCATCCCGCAACGTGGCGTGCAACATCAACTGTTCCAGCATCTCTTAGTTCAGTAGTGGAAAATAGAGAAGCCGTTACAACTTCTCCTTCATCGTCGTCACGATTTTTGCGCAAGTTTCAAATTGGCGAGAGCCGTTCGCAGGATGGGTCAGAGTCTACTGCTACTGATAACCGAGAAGTAATCGAAAGATATACTGTATTTAATGTCAAGAATGCAAATGCGAGTTCTTCGTCGCTCGGAGCTAGAATTAGCACAGTATTCAAAGTACAAGTTCCTCAATCCCGCGAATCAAGTACAAGGGAACATATCACCCAAGATTTTGAACAAGCAGCAATAGATACTCAACCTGTCCAACAAGATGGTCAACCTACAGCAGTCAACAATCTATCTCAAGAAATAAGTATGGAAATGGCCAGCAATCGGTCTTTAAGCAGCATACCTTTATCTGTTTCTTCACGCCGCGAACAGTTGCGCGAAGTATTCAGATCTTCTAAGAAAAAGTGGCATTATACACTGTCTGACATCTAGCAAGTCGGACTTGAAAACCTAGTGTATATCTTATATCTTTGTGAACTGTCATATTGTTATTTTCTGAGGCGCTACTGTGCGGTTGTACTTATGTATCAAATGCCCTACATTTTTTTACTGTTGTGGCTGTAAAATATAACTTAATGCAACCTGGAAGATGCATTTGTAGTGCATTTGTTTCTTACAAAATATTGGCGAGCCGAACAAAAAACGCAAAAAAGCCGATGGAAATATTGAATATTGATATTTTAATAATAAATTACTTTTTGCCATCCCTCACTTCAAAACTTTAAGAAAAATAACCAGCAAAGGAATAAAACGAAAATATAAAAACAACCACAAATTTTGATGCAACTGAGAATTAAAAACACATTGGGAAACTGTATCGACCGCAAACAAGGTAAACGATTCAATCAACAAACTTGTAATAAATAGATAAATAAAGTGATAAAAGAATAAGATCAAATCAAAATACCTATCTGAATCGCATGTTTGAAGATCTCGACTTTGCCAGCTCCTTAAGTGCCAACTCCTTCTGCGCCTCTTCATGAATCTCTTGAATTGTCTTTGGTCCCTTGTCAGCGTTCTTTGGCTTCCAATTCTGTTTGCGAAGATCAAAGATATCCATAATCATGAACTTAATTCTACTTGGTAAGTTCTTTTGGTCCATGATTATCTTCATGCGGCCAAAGTACATGTCGATGTGATCTCTATGGACCTTATCACGATCAATCTTAGCACCAACAGTACGCATAAGACCGCAAAGCGACTCGACTTCTTCTTCACTAGGCTCAGAAACAAGAAGACTCTGGATACACTTATGCATGATCTTCTCAGAAATCATGTCAAGCATGTAAAGTTCACCAACAAAGCGCACAAGACCAAGACCACGACGCTTGATCGTGGCAATCTCGTAGTATTCATCAGTAAGAACCTCAGTTGATCCCTCGGTTCTCTTTTCATCAACTTGCACTTTCCATCCCTTCTCGAACTGCTCCTGGCACTTGGATAAAAGGTACTTACGGAACAGCAATCCACCACGAACAAGCTCTCCCTTGTTGTCGACAACACCATCTTCAGTAATGTCGCTGCCAAGTGACTCCTGAACCTTTTTACAGAAACGAGCATACATATTTGACCAATGAGCCTCGTCAGTAGCCTTCTCGAAAGTGAGTGTAATGACTTGTCTTAGTGTACGTCCATCGCGTTCCCACTTTGACTGTGAAACAATCTCAAGAATCTGGTCTGAGATCTTATCGAACTTCTCCAGTGTCATCTTATTTAGAAGAGAGTTAACCTTGCGCTGAACAACATCTGGTGGGTAGATAATCGATCCATCAGGAGCTTTCTCTTCCTCAGCCTCTTTCTTCTTGCGAGGATTCCATCTGTTGGCTGATAACACAAGAGGCTCGGGCTTCTCCTCAGCAGGAGTTGAAGCACCAGAGCCCGCACCATCCGCAAAATCACGGCTAGAGTTCGTACGATCAAGACGCTTGCCGCGAACCGATCCACCAGAGCCGCCACCCCGAGAATTGCGACTGCTTCCGCTCATGCTCGAAATCATATTTGTAATCTGGGCAGGGTTCATCTTGCCAAATGATGGTGTCCGGTTCATTCCCGACATAGGATTCGAGTCGCGAGCATTGCTCAAAGCGAATCGCTGTTCAGAAGACATCTTGGTTCCAAGCTGGCCCATGCTGCCAAGTTGGCCCATCTGTCCCATACCACCAAAAGGCATCGACGACATATTAGGAGTACGAGCACCGCCGCCACGGCCACTGCCGCTTGCGCTGCGGTTAGCAGAAGGTCGCTTGCCGCTATCATCGCCATCTGAAACATTCTTGATACGTGCTTCCCAATCCTCAGTCGGCCTACCGGTAGCGATGTTCTCAAATTGAAGCAAGAAGTCGAAATCATATCTGAACACACCGGTCGCAGTAGGTGCCCTAATGGAAGAAGGATAGGCAATCTCCTTGATATTATCAATTGGCTTTGCATTCTTAATCGAAATAGCAAATGAGTTATCGATAGGCTTCTTGACATCGACAGAAAGAGCTTGCTTCTTGTTGTCATCAGTCTTAGGAACAGCAGCAGAGATGGTCGGAGAATTACCATCAACAGGAGTGACCGGAGTTCCAGTGCTGAGTGGGGTCTCATCATCCTTGTGCTCAGCATTATCAGCCTCGGCGGCGTCAGCGGCTCCTTCAGCAGTAGATTCAGGCTCCCTCTCTTCAGCAGCAGCATCGGGAGCAGCCTCAGCAGCTACAGCCTTAACCTCATCTTCAGCCTTTGCAGCCTCCTTTTGCTTCTGCTCTTCCTCTTCCTTAAGACGAGCCTCTTCAGCCTCCTTCTCCTTGAGAGCTTGCTCAGCCTTTGCCTTTTCCTCAGCCTCAGCCTTTGCCTTTTCCTCAGCCTCAGCCTTTGCCTGCTCTTCAGCTTCAGCCTTTGCCTTCTCTTCAGCATCAGCCTTTGCCTTCTCTTCGGCCTCAGCCTTTGCCTTCTCCTCGGCCTCAGCCATTATCCGAAGAGCCTCTTCTTCAATCTTGCGTTCAGCCTCGTTGTCTTGATTGATTTTCTTAAGCACCTCAGCCTTCGCCTTCTCAACTCGCTCGCGCCTCTCATCCTCAGAGAGAACGGGAGTACCAGATCCAGTCCGGTTATGACCAAGTACGGGTCCAGGGCTGATCGACACAAGTGGTGAGTTGACACGCTCGGGAATGGCAGCTGGAACAGCATGTGAGATAGTAGGAGTTGAGACCTCACGTTCGATCTTAACCTCGGTCTTAGTGTCCGGGTTGATGATCTTGATCGCGCGGCTTTTGGTGGAGGAGGGAGTAGTAGCAGCCGACCAAGAGTTTGAAGCGGGCACAGGAGTCGAGGGCGCAGCGGGGGCGATATGAGGAGAGTTATCTGCTACTGACGCGTGGCGCTCGTTGGGAGAAAAGTAAGGTTGCGACTGCGGCGTTCCTGGCGCGGAGGAGTAGCCTTGTTGCTGGAAGCGATTAGGCGGTCCGGGAACGTAACCGGCATATTGCTGCTGATAGTTACCATAAGGGTCAGTCATATACTAAATATTGATGTTAGTAAGCTGAATGAGTATGTTCTTAAAGGTGCAGGTGAACGTACGGCCTGTTGTGGCGAAAATGGTGGCTGGAAATAGCCTGGAGGATACCACGACGCTACGCCTGCCGCTAACTGAGGGTTAACTAATTGGGCAGCAGTCACCTGAGCAGCGATGACGGGAGACTGAGAGAAGGGCCTCTGAGTGCGGCCATTATGCTTGGAGTTTGAATGCGGAGAGGAATACGATTGCTGATAAGACGAATTAGGACCTCCCCTGTTGGGTGGCGGGCCTCGTTGCTGGGATCCAGGCGTATAGTTGGAGTAGCCGTTTGTGTAATTCCCGTTAAAAGAGGGCTGCTGGTTCGTCCGGCGCGGCGACTGCGGAGGAATCTGAGTGGTTGTTGCTGGAACGGCGGCTTCGGTTCGCATGTGACTGTTGCCCACGGAGTTCTGTGGGATTTGTTGGTACGAGTTCTGAATAAAAAGAGGATCAGTCGGTATTCCAGAGAGAGAGGAAAACTGATCCAGGAGAAAAAATAGAGCTGGACTGGAAGGGGGGAAGTGGTTTTCTGAGAAGAAAAAATACTTCTCGAGGAAAGTGAGGAAAGGAGAAGAGAAAAAAAAGCGGCGGCGAAATTGATGTCGAGGAGATGAGATAGGCGAGCATTTGCGCTGCGACGGTTATGCCGCAACCGTCGCTCGCGTGGCGAAACTGGGCGAAATTGAGCGCAGCCTGTCGAAATATAATTATTGTCGCGGAAATTGGTCAACCGATAATCAGAACTTGCGGAGCTGCGGATTGAGCAGAGATGAGGATGTAGATCGCTGGCGTCGAGATGCTAGGTGTGAGTGGCGATACTGTGCTGCGTAGTCGCGGACCCTGCTGATATACCCGCTGCTAGATATCATACTTGTGGCATATTATATCAAATATCGGCAAAACTCTCGGCTCATTTCGCAATTACCTCTCCTCACATAATCCAGCTCTGTCTAAGTAGTCCGGACCAGAAATCCTGAAGTCAGCAAATAAATTATTCAGACTTACATTTGAGTCGACAGTACCAAACTTGACTGACGCAGCGACAGCCGGAAATTGAGGAACGCCGCCGCTGATGACAGCATGAGTCGGAACAGGAGATGCAGAATTCGACGGGGGCTTGCCCGGCGATCCTAAATTCAGCTGGATATGCTGATTCATAGGCGACATGCCGCCGGGCGCGGTGCTCGCAGCGATCGAGCCGAACTGGATTGCGGCAGCGGCTGCCGGGGCATCAGCACCAAATTTGACCGGCTTCTGGTTCTGAGCAGTGAATTGCACGCCGTTGGTGTCGTTGTAGGACCAGGTGCGCCGTGCCTGTGGAGGTAGGCCTGCGTGCGAGTTCACGGCCGCAGACTTTCGGCGAGTGTGGCCAACTGCGGCGGAAGCAGAGGAGGAAGCCGCCGAAGCCGGCTGAAAAGAAGCGGCATTAGGAGCTGGTACAGATGGGACTGCAACGGGAGCACCCGTGGCAGAAATGGCGGAGGAACTCAGGATGGCGAAGGAGGAGGAGCAGCTGGTAATTCGAAGGACTACCGTACCGCACGAACAGACACAAATCTAACCAACAGATTCAGAAAAAAGGATGAGAAATAGCTGCCCACTTAGGTCCGCAGACTATTCACAGTCGTTTCTTTGTAGTAATGGTGTCCGTCTACGACGAACAGGATTGGCAAAGAATGAGAAGCAACAAAGTGCGTTTGGTTGTTGCGCCTTTCTCGCGTCGCCCAAATTTTTTTTGATATTATCGAATCGCTTCGCCTTTGCCTAACGTGGGGACCGTCGTCCGGTCGCAGTCCTGATTTGGCAATGTTAGTGGTTTGACGAATGGATCTGCTTTAATTGCAATTGGATTTCTGTTTATTCTACTCTTTTTCTGTTTGTCTTTATTTGTTTTGTGAATTCGGTGCATCTCTAAAATTACGTGGCTGCTTCCTGGTTTCCAACTACGCGCGCGCTTTAATTGGCGTATCAGCAGCCTTTATCAGAGCAGCATGATGTCGACATCCGCTTAGCATCAACTATCTCAACTAATTAATATTATGAAATACATTAAACAAGCAATTCTATCATAAACACTATCAGAACTCCGGAAAAGAGAAAAAGAAATAAAGCAAAGAAAACAAAATTATTAGAAAGAAGCCCGTTTTCTCCAGAAACCCAATTATTACTAACGTATCTAATACTCCTCATAGTTCAAGCAATCCCCGTTGCTCATTTGTATAGCCTCTGCATGCAAATGTCATTCTTCTCTTGCGTTTATGCCCTCTTTCCACTCTCTAGTACGTCCTCCTCGATGTCCTCCTCCCCGAAAAACCGCCGTCCGATATACAATCCCGCCGCACTCATAAAAGCAGCGCACAAGAACAAAGTATCAAACCACCGGTCGACAAACAAGGTGTCCAAAGGCGCTCCAAGTGCTGAAGAAACTGCGGACGACATATCTTTCGGCAAATTGCTGCGCAATAAGATCGATGTGGAAACAGCGTATGTGCCTAGAACCTCAGCCACCAAAAGAGCTACATTAGCACGCTCGAGCGCCTGCGGCAAAGCCTTCGAGACCATGTTAAACGTAGATAGGACAGACGAAATACTGCACATAAAGATAATTCCCGAAAACAAGAAACCAATCTGTCTGGCCCATGACTGTCGATTAAGATCTGGATCGTAGTACTGCGCTAACAGAGCCAAGACATGTGTAATAGGATCCGACTGCGAGAAAGAACTCTTTGCGCGACGGAAGGGATTTCGTGAAATTGAAGTGGCGGCAATTCTATAAACGCAGTAAATAGCAAATAGGAAATAGAGTGATTTGTGGATTTTTCCCAAAATTGTCTTTTCATTCTGCTGGTCCGCATATCGTTTTGACAGGTCTCGTAAATCACCGTCTAATGATCGCTTCATCGCATATAGTCCGTCAAGTTCTAATCTAGCTGACGCATATTCTTTTTCATCCGTGTCGCCTCTGAATGAGGACATCATCTTAGCCATCAGATTCGTCGACGACCGTGCGTTTGTCTTTTGCTTGTCGAGAAGTCTCTGCTCGAGAGTCTTGAGTGAGGACTCCTTGTATCGAATTAATTCGTCAGTAGTCTCGATTCCGGTGCGTACTCGGGTGATGTCCATTTCAGAGATTACACGAGGTTTGGTGGTGAACGAAGCGTAGGGAGCCGATACAGCACCGAATCCGGAAAGGACGCCCATTGCGGAAACGCCAATTAGTCCCACTCTAGCGAGGCATTCTTCGTTGAATGACAAGGCTATATATGCAAACCATTAATTCTTACTCTTTTGCTTTCATATCACAATAATAGAGAACATACTGTACTCCCAGAAGGAACCTTCGATATGCTTCGCAAGAGGCAAATAGTCTCCAATACGATAAAACAAGAACAGCCAGCAAACAAATGAAATAATGGTGAACGGAAGCACGAACTTCTTTGCCGGACCTAGAATCAAGTTAGGTTGGAGTCTGTCAACTATAGTCAATCATATGCACCGCAAGGCTGACAGCGTACCAGTTGAGTCTGAGAACCAGTTGTAGCCGATTAAAAGAGGGATGAAGACGATCAGCATCACCAGCAGAAAAGTTGTCGCAATTTTCCAAGCAATGAATCGAGCTCTGTACAAGTCGTGTTAGCTACCTTTGTCATTGCTGGTGAAGAGAGCAGCACATACCCAGGTGCAACCCAGTCGCTGATTTCACACAAAACGAGTTCTGCGATAACACCGGCAGTCGCCAGTGTCAAATCAAAGGCGGCCCGTGTAGCTATAGTCGCCGATGCAGAAGTGAAAAATGAAAACGACCGGTGGGCCATGACCATGAAGAGCAGGAAGGACAGGAGAAAGGGGAGGTTGCAGAGTAAACCGTAGCCAAAAGAGACGCCGGTGACTTCGGGAGCCGGAGTCGCTGAAATAAGGAATGCCATGGCTACAGCAGAGGTCCGGCCAGGGTTTAGGAGAGAGAGAGATGCGAGCAGAAGAAAGGGGGCAAGACGGGCCTGGAAGGATTGAAGGCTGCTGCAGCACGAGATCGTGATACTTGGAGGTCGTCGGAGGCCAAACTCTAAATTAGCCAGCCCAGCGGCACTTCGCGGATCCGGTTGACTTTTGCAGCGCTTTTCGCGGGCCTTTTCTGACGGCTGCAAATATCTTCTGCGCTTTCAGCAAATCCACTGCTTTCTGTCTGAATTCTCGCGCACGATTCCGCTGTGGCAAAATGATCGCCATTGCGAGATGCCTAAAGAATGCACGTGACCAATGGCGTATGTTGCTGACCGGAAGTACCAGACCCTGCCGATGATCATGCTCGCATACGATGGCCATGACGGGATATGACGATCCACTAACTGTCCTTGATCTTACTTGGATCGCCAAACTTTAGTTTTGAATAGTTTAAGTGTTATTAGCTGAGTGATGAGGATATAGAGGCACGTTTTTTGAAACATTCAGCGCAGTGTCGGCGCAGCAGCCTGCATCTGATTGCAAGCAACCAGACAGGTGCAGCTGACTTCAATCGGCTCATCCGTACAGAAATAATACATAAATATTTTAATAGATAAGTTAAATATAAGTCTTCGCAAAACTGCAAAACTTTGGCCAGACCAAGGTGAAGACTTCGTTGCTACAGCTCCTGCGCGACTTAGTTCTAGCACAGCACTTCGTTCGTCGCTCGTCTCAATGATTACCATTTCAATAATAGGAAGCATTTGGATTACTTAAATCAAATCGATCCAAAAGTATTCAAGAGATCTTTGTGGACTGGCAATATAATCTCACTTGACGAGTACCGGCATTTGATATCGATGCGATGCTGTCGCTGATTGCAACTCCCGCTCATGCATTTCACATGATAGCAGCAGGCAACACAATAGTAGTAAATGTTCAATAATGGCTTTGGTCAATTTATCGTCGTCCTAAAACTGCAAGAATCGTTCCTCACCGATAAATGGATCGCGAGTCTCAGTATGATCTGAGTTAAATGATTAGCAGTAAGATGTTGAATACTAGTTTTTGAGCAGTGCAAATCACCAATATTCAAGTTCTCCTGTGCTGAATGCGAACAGCATTCTTTCACTTAGAGAAATCATATTCTAGCTGTAATTACCGGTGCTCGTCGCTGCAGTGTGATCTGATCGTGTAGAAGACGCTCCAGAGCCCAATTGACTTTCGCAGACAAAGCTCGCGCCGCATCCTTTCGAAAACATCTCGAAAAAGCATACGTACTTCTTCGATATATGCAACAGCAAACATATTCCCACGGCAAATGACAAATACAGCAGCAACAAAATAAATAATTCAATTGACCTCAATCCAGTTGGTTTCCAATATTTTGCTTGCTGCGCATAGCCTAAAATTCAAATCATGGCGCGATCAGTCAACAGAGTCTTCGTATCCTATCTGACGCTCTTCGCCCTCATCATAGCGACCCCGGTTCTCGCCGCCAAAAAGAATCTTTTCAAAACATGTGAATCTTCTGCATTTTGCCGTCGTAATCGCGAATACGCCGACGCGGCTGCTTGCGTAAAACCATCGGTTTGGGACCCTCCTTACTCTGTCCATCTGCCGAGTGTCTCGTTCGAAGGCGGTCTTCTGCAAGGCACAATTCTCAAAACCGTTCCTGGTGCAGACAGTCAAGTCGAATTACCTTTCCAGCTTGTCTTCCTTGAGTCTGGATCTGCAAGATTTCTAGTCGATGAGAAACAACGCATGGAAGCACAGCCGATTCCTGGTTTCCCAGAAAATCTCAGCCAACGACGATACAACGAGGCATCAAAATGGGCCGTTGTCGGTGATCTGACCCCTGACATTAGTGCAACAGAAATTTCAACGGAAGGAGATCGAGCTGAAGGTATTTTCAAAGTCAAATATGGCCCTGAGAAGCACTTTGAAGCCGTGTTTAGTTGCAGCCCTTTGCGAATCGAGTTTTTGAGAGATGGTGAGGCGCATGTGGTATTGAATGACCGCGGACTGTTGAATATGGACCATTGGCAAGAGAAGCCTGCAGATGCAGCAGCAGCGAAGAAGGCAAAGGATGAATTTGCACCTGAAGTGGAAGATTCTAATGCCGAGCCTGCTCTTGCAAAGGGATCGCCTGCTGGTGACGAGTGGAAGGAGAGCTTTGGGGGCTTTACAGATAAGAAACCGAAGGGTATGTTCTTACTCTTTTTATGATAGTATTTTGCAGAATCATTTGACGATGCTGATCATTTTACAGGACCTGAGGCGATTGCGTTGGATATCACGTTCCCCGGATACGAGCATGTTTTTGGAATCCCTGAACACGCCGACAAGTTCTCTCTCCGCGAGACGAGAGGTGGTGAAGGAAATCACGACCAGCCTTACCGTCTCTTTAACGTCGACATTTTTGAATATGAGGTAAACAGTCCAATGGCAATGTACGGTGCCATTCCATTTATGCAAGCCCACAAAAGGTCATCTTCAGTTGGTGTCTTTTGGGCAAATGGCGCCGAAACTTGGATCGATATCACAAAGACCCAACCAGGTGAGCATTCTTTCAGTCTTCGAAAGTCTACTCAAACGCACTGGATGTCAGAATCGGGTGTGCTTGATGTATATGTCATGCTCGGTCCGGATTCGAGCTCGATATATCAGCAGTATGGAGCTTTGACGGGATACACTGCCTTGCCTCCTATTTATGCATTGGGATATCATCAGTGCAGATGGAACTATAACTCTGAAGAAGACGTGTTGGAGGTGGATGCAGGCTTTGATGAGCATGAGATTCCATACGATGTTATCTGGCTGGATATCGAGTACACTGAAGGCAAAAAGTACTTTACTTGGTGGAAATCAATGTTCCCTACGCCTGAGAAAATGATGCAGACGCTTGCTAAGCGAAAGCGGAAACTAGTTACAATTATTGATCCTCATATTAAGAAAGAAACTGGCTACAAAGTCTATGAGAATATGTCAAAGAGTGAATTGGCCATCAAAACCAACGAGGCTAAGGAGTACAATGGATGGTGCTGGCCTGGCGAGTCTGCTTGGATTGATACGTTTAGTCCCAAAGCTGTTGATTATTGGAAGGATCAGTTCAAGCTTGGAAAATTTTGCGTATGTGTCTGCGTAATCTTCTTTCGTTTTTATCGATTTGCTAACCCTTCATTTCAGGGCTCTGAACCCAACCTGTTGATTTGGAATGATATGAATGAGCCGTCAGTCTTCAACGGTCCCGAAGTTTCCGCTCCTCGCGACAATCTCCATTTTGGAAACTACGAACATCGTGACGTGCACAACATCTACGGTATGACTTTTGTCAACGCAACGGTCCAGGCACTTCAAGCCCGTCAACCACGCCAACGCCCATTCGTTCTTACGCGTTCATTCTTTGCTGGATCTCAACGATTAGGCGCAGTTTGGACTGGTGATAACGCCGCAAAATGGGAATATCTTCAAGTTGCTCTGCCAATGATTCTCAGTCATGGAATTTCCGGTTTTGGATTTGTCGGCGCTGATGTCGGAGGATTCTTTGGAAACCCGACGCCAGAATTGCTTACGAGATGGTATCAGGCGGGCGCGTTTTACCCGTTCTTTAGAGGCCACGCTCATATTGAGTCTAAGCGTCGTGAACCTTGGTTATTAGGGGAGCCATATACTTCTCTTATGCGAAATGCGATTCGTATGCGGTATACTTTACTTCCGTCGGTATACACTGCCTTCCACCGAGCAAGTTTTGAAGGTGTTCCGGTTGTTCGTCCGATGTTTTTGCTGGCTCCGGATAATGAAGAAGCTTTGGGAATTGATGATCAGTTCTTTTTTGGAGAAACTGGATTGTTGGTTAAACCGATTGTTGAAGAAGGAAAGACTGAGACTGATATTTACTTACCTGATGAGGAAGTATACTACGATTACGATGATCATACGGTTTATCAGGGTATTGGATATCATCATGTCGACGCTCCGCTTGAGAAAATCCCAATTTTGGCGCGAGGTGGACATATTCTCGTTCGTCGCGATAGATATAGAAGGTCATCGAGTCTTATGAGTCATGATCCTCTTACTCTCGTTATCCATCTCGATAAGACTGGTAACGCTGCTGGAGTGCTTTATATGGATGATGGTGAGACTACTGCATTTACTCGAGGTGCTTATCTTTATAGATTTTTCATGTTTAATGCGCAAGATAATATTCTTCGATCACGCAGTATGCAGCCTACGAATCAGAATATTAGAAGTTATGAGAAGACGATTGATGCTGTCCGCGTTGAACGGATTGTGGTTGTTGGGTTCGATACAGCGCAATTGAAGAAGAGAGATACGGTTGAGTCATTCCAAGATAGAAAATCATGGTCGACGGAGATTGATGTTAGTGAATCTGGGGATGGAAAAGCGAGCGTGCTTGTCGTTCGTGATCCGAAGGTACTTGTTACTGGAGATTGGTCTATCCAGTTTTAGTTGATGAGCCAGGGAAATGTTTAGTATGCTGGTGTTGTGATGATGAATATCAGACAATTGAATAAGATAAAATCTTATATCTAAATAGCAACTAGTACTATACTCAATTATGTATATAGGAATTCACGTAGGATTCAACGAAACTGATGAGATAGCCGAGGCAAAACCGTCTGTGCGGCGTCGTAACTGCGCGGGGATCGTCATCCATATATCGCGACTGAACAGCATTTACTTCGATAGCAAAACTCTTCGTACGGATTCAAACTAAAATATTCGGACATAATTGACTTGGAAACTCGGATACAATAAAGATGCTCTCAACCATCTCACTCAGGCTCAGTCGTCTGTCAGCTCTCCGTCCTCGATTCTTCTCAACATCCTCCCCGCTATCCTACGACCACATCCTCGTCTCCACACCCACCACCGGCGTGACGCAAGTCACTCTAAACAGACCTAAAGCTCTCAATGCCTTATTCACGCCGCTCATCAATGAACTTGACGACGCAATGAAGAAAGCTGATGCCGATTCTTCCGTTGGTGCGATTGTTATCACTGGCTCTGAACGTGCGTTCGCTGCTGGTGCGGATATAAAGGAAATGAAAGATAAGAGCTTTGCGGATGTTTATGCGAACTCGTTCATTCAGAGTTGGAATGAAGCTACAAGAGTTAAGAAACCTGTTTTGGCCGCTGTTAATGGATACGCTGTAAGTTTTGCTTCATATACTTTATGATATATATATATGATTTGACTGACTGAATTCTCATCTGATATGTATAGCTCGGAGGTGGTTGTGAACTTGCCATGATGTGAGTAAATCTACTCAATCTCTTGATTTAGGTAGTTTCCTCTAATGAGATTTTCTACTAATTAGGGCTGATATAATATACGCCGGCGAAAAAGCAATATTCGGTCAGCCAGAAATCAAACTCGGAATCATCCCAGGTGCAGGTGGTACTCAGCGTCTAACCCGCGCAATCGGAAAATCTCGAGCGATGGAATACATCCTCACAGGCAAAAACATTACTGCTCAACAAGCTCTGGAATGGGGTCTTGTCGCTGCTATATTTCCTCCGGAAGTTCTTGTTGAAGAGACTGTTAAGACTGCGAGTCTCATTGCGTCTAATGGACGACTAGCTGTGCAAGCTGCGAAGGAGGCGATTAATTTTGGATTACAGGTCGGATTAGAAGAAGGTCTTGTTTACGAAAGAAGATTATTTCATGGATTATTTGCGACTGAGGATCAAAAGGAAGGTATGGCTGCCTTTGTTGAGAAGCGCAAGGCGGAGTTTAAAGGAAAATAGATATGACGGATATTTTTTGTACTATAACAGTTGAAACATATGCAGATTGAAACAAGTTAACGCTAGAACAATGAATTATAATAAACACGACATCAACAGGAAACACAAAATCATCAAAAAAAAAACAGGACGCCACGACTCACACTCATACACGCACATTAAAGCAAATATTTTTATCAAGAGCCTATATAAGAAAACAACATATCATTTTATCATCGACCAATATCATCATCAGGATGAGACGCTTTTCCAGCCGAATCAGTCTTATCAGGCGATGACGAAGTATCTTCAGCACTATCAATGACAATTTCAGGTAGTGCAGAGGTGGCAGGTTTCTCCACTCCAGGCGCAACCACTTCCGGAGGAGCGGGACTCGAGGTCGCCGAAGATCCAGTTTTCGCAGCGATTAAAGCGGCTCTAGCAGCATTAACAGCCTCAAAATCATCAGTGCTGTTATTCGTAGACTGAGTCGGGTGTTGATGATGAGGCATATGTAAAGAAAGCTTCCCAAATTGATTTGCAGGAACTTCTTCAGGGACGCTCTTAACTCTACCTAGTTTTGATAGATCTGTAGCTGAGGCCGTTGGGCTGCTCACTGTCGTCGAAGAAGTATTGGCGGATGGGACTGATTCAACTGAGGTTCGACCGGCAGTAGAGCTCTGAGTCGCTGTCTCGTGACCTGAATCAGTTAGTGTTCTCGTCGACCCAGATTTGGAGTTTTCGACAATATCGATGTATGTCCGTCGCGAAGGATCAGCCTGTCGCTTAAGTTTCTTCTTTTCGCGCTTTCCGCTTGGACGAACAACAATTACCGGAACGGGAGAATGCTGAAGACAGTATTTTGAAATAGAGCCGGGAAGGAGACCTTGAAAACCATTTAGGGATTTGCCTCGAGTACCGACGATAAGGACTGCTGGTTCATAGATCTCGATCATGCGTTGAATCATATCTTGCACTTTTCCCACGGAAAATTCAAGAATCAAAGAGATCTAAAAAATAAACAAGTAAGCATAATAAACCAATTAAAACAAATGAGAAAACTAGCGCACTTTTTTGTCTTCGTCGTTCTTGTCCATGATGTCATTCAGCAACTTGTATGCTTCGTCACGATACACTTTTTCCTGCAACGACGAATCCGAGCTCGAAATCTTCGCATTAGGATCAACTACACGTAAACAAACAACTTCATCACCATCATCGACGAGTTCATCAAGAAGCCATTCAAGAGCGTAATCAGAGTAGTCATTCTGGTCTGTGCCGCAAAGGAAAGTGCGGGAGAGACGGGAATAGACGTAATCACTGTGCTTTGCTTGGAGAGTAAGAGAAAAGTCTGTAGCATCTTTATTATCAAAGGTATCGAAGCCGACTCGTTTTTGAAATTTCCTGCAAAGCGAGAGGGTGGATGTTAGTATACAGGGTGGACTATGGACAGTGATCGATAAATGAAGCTTCAGCGAGCAGTGTAGTCACCCAACCAAGCTTAATCCACAGCGGCATTCAGTATCGAAAACAAAAACAACAAAAACATACTGCATTGTATCTCTGGAATTCGAATCACCCGAACCTCGACGATGAGCAGAAGGAGAGCGCATAGCAGACCGCGAGGGGGATCGAACAGCCGAAGTTCCTCGAGAACGTGAACGAGAGGAGGAGCCGCGAACGCCGAGTCTCCGCGAGCGCGAGGAACTGCGAAGTGGCTCAACAAAGGAAAGGGACATCTTTTTTCAGATTAAAGCCAAATAGAAACAGCCAATTGTAGCTATCAACCGTAGAAAGAGAGGACGAGGATTATGGCTGCGGGGAGAGCCGGATGATGATGATTGCGCTGGAGGTAACCCGCGATAGTCAAGCTGGAGCTCAGCCTCAACCTTAACTGAATGCGGCGCCAAGTAGAGTGAAACCAAAAACCAGTTTGGGCTGCCAGTCCCGGTTTAAGTGCAAAGAGCGCGGTCGCGTCGCGCGTCTGACGGGACCTTGCTCGATTTCACTGGATTTGTTTATTCTATCGTGCTGCTCTGTTGCTTAGTTCGCGTGTGTTGCATTCTGCCAGTTTCTCGGACATGGCACCGCATAAATACTCGCAATTTTATTGTTGCTATCTTCTGCGCTCGTCGAAAATGGCGCGCAGCTTCTACATCGGCTCTACACCGCTGCCTTTACGCGTGCGTCACCATTCGAATACTTCTTGTTTTCGTGTTTGAGCTCACACAGCCTCGTTTTAGCGCTTACGGCAACATAACGGTGAGATTATGAATGGTGCTTGCAAGACCAAACATGAGGATAAACGACCGTGGGAAATGGTTTGTATTGTGTCAGGCTTTCCTTCCAAGATCAGTGCACTTCAATTCGAGTATGTCGTTTCTACTTTCTTCTTCCTCAACTAATCCTAACCCAATTCTATAACTAAAACAGACACGCCTGGCAACATCCATATAGATCCCGCCACATTTCAGCCTCAGATCGGTTCTCAAACGCGCCTTCTATAGGTCAGCTTCCCAAAATACTTGGAAACCTAAGACTTCTTCTGAGTTCGCGTTCATTACGGCGATGGCCTTTACGATTTCATATTTTTGAGGATAATGTGAGGAAGATTTGGAAAGAGAATAAATATAAATTACTCGACGCTCCAGCGCATATGCAAGTTGTGATTGATCTAAGGAACGAAGATCGAGGTCTGGAAGACTCGCAGCAGCAGCAGGATGTGTCAGACTCTCAAAGTAGCGAGGGTTCTCCTAAACGTAAGAGGGGAAGGCCCTCAAAAGCTTCACAACAGGCGGTTGTTGCTGCTGCTGCATCACAGCAACAGAAAGCATCGCAGTTACCACAGCGGATAAATATTCATCAAGGCGACGGATTCGGTGGGATAAAGGGGCTCAAGATCTCAAATGGTGATTATCATCATATTCTCATGCAATAGTGCGCCACCGATCTTTGACTAACAATGGAATGTATAGAAGCATATCAACCATATTTCAATGAATCTGCACTTCGAATTCATTCACATTTCGCATGTGGCATATGCTCCGAGCCTATTCCAGATATCGAGCACGATTCGGATCATATTCAATATCTCGTTTGTTCAAACACTGGCTGCTTACAAACCTACCATACTACATGTCTCGCAGACTCATTTATCACCTCTTCACCGTCTGCTGATACTGATAGGCATGTGTTACCAACGGCTGGTAAGTGTGCAAGCTGTGAGGAGACACTTACTTGGGGCTTATTGATGCGTAATGCTTACTGGCGTGCGTCTGGTGAGAACACTGAGATATCGGCTACGCAACAAAGAACGATGCTTGATGATGACGACAGTGTGTTGAGTGACATGGATGATGACGTCTCAGATGCTATAAGTCTTGTCTCTGAGAATGAGAGCGCGATTAAAGAGTCTCCAAAGAAGAAAAAAGAGGCTACAAGTAAGAAAGTTCCAGCAAAGAAAACTGCGACGAAGAAGGCGGCAAACAAAACTACTGCTAAAGCTGCTAAAGATGCTAAAGCTTCGGCAAACAATTCTCAAGAGGAGACAGTGGAGCAGACACCGACAATCATGAAAGTACAACCCACTTCAAGTTCTCCGATAAATCTTCTCAGTGACAATGACCTTTCTAGCTCAGATTCAGATGAGAATTTTGAGGTAATTAAAGCCTTATTACGCAAGTCAGTGCAATCAAAGTCATTATCTTTGACTAAAGGATATCCAGCAACACATCGGGTCCCTAGAGATTCTATGCATCTATAATCTCCACTTTCCATTTCTCATTTCTTTTTTGCATAATCGTTTGTCATTCGGTACGGGAGTTTCTGCGACTGGGGCGGTGTAAGTTTGGATGAAATATCGTTCTGTATTGGCTACTAGTATAATCATGGTACAATAGCTCGCACTCTCATTTTCACTCTGACTGACTGCGTCGTAATAAGCGCAAGGATTGTCCCACTCCTTAATTATGATGGCCCAAAAACTGCTTTAAATAATAAGAATATCAAATTACACATCGATCCGATAAGAAGAGCTTTTCATCATGGCTCTTTAAGTGTTCTCCAGATGTGGTCTATTCTCCGAAGCTTCAGATCCGTCTGACGCTTCAAGAGACCCACAGCAACTTAGCAGCAACAAGATCCCTGAGCCTGTGCATGATAAACTGGCTGGCCAACAGCTTCAACAGGTCTTCGAAAGCCGTGATCATAAACGACAGGAACAGGCTGATGCACAACTGGCGCGACGACGGGAACAAAGACTGGGTGCATCATGCGCCTGGGAGCAAGGACGACGACAGGTGGGCGGCGAACGACGACGACAGGACCCCTGCCCATCGGACCTCTGCCCATAGGACCTCGACGACGGCCGGCCATTGTTAAGATAAGCGAGCTGAGAAAAAGATGGTTCGAGGATGGTTTATCCGCGCGACGGTGACACGGAACAATTAGAAAGCGCCGAAGACGAGGAATAGTAAAGGAAGGCCGGTCGCGGCATAGTCTAATATGGCATCATGCGTCAACCCCGCAGCGCCTTTTGATAAGCTTTTTATTGTATGTTGTTTTCTTATCGCTAACTGACTGCATGAGTTGACTGTCATCTGTAGGTCAAGACTACAACATTATTACTGATTTACAATGACTTCTACTGCTACATTACATCAATCTAGAACTATTAGTTTATGTGCCGTTGCTATTTAGTTTAGCGTACATGCAATAAAAACAAACTTGAAGCTCTCAAATAATATACATGCAAATATCAATCTGCCAATCCAGAGATCTTTGGCTATGCAAAACTGATCAGAAAATTCAGAATCGGAGTATATGCAGTGCATAAAGGTGTTAGTAAAAACAGTGGCAGCAGAAATTGCTGAAATATTCAAAAAAACAGAAATATAAATTAATCATTTGTTGAAAGTTATTCTAATTTGTCCAATCGCATGTTATCTCCGTGTTGATTGCGGGGCGAAGTTATAAAATCATTTGTCGCTGAAATATCACTTAAAAAAACACTAAAATCCTTATTGTTTGTTGCTTGTTGCTTGCGTGTTCATTTTTCATAATCCCAAAATCTCAAAACATTTGCCGCTGAAATATCACATAAAAAATCATTTGTCGCTGAAATATCACTTAAAAAACCACTAAAATCCTTATTTTTGTTTGCTTGTTGCTGGCGTGTTCATATTTCATAAAAATCTCAAAACTGTCCCAATATTATATATATAGTTATATATAATACTTATATTGTTTGCTGCTAACTCTCGTATAAATTCCACGCCCGCTTAATCTCCCTTTATAATCGAGAAACTATACCTTAGCGAAAACAATTGTCATGACGACGACCTTCTCGTTCACGGTGCTCGTGACCATCTCGACCTCTGTGATGATCGAAAGGTGAAATACCATGTCCATCTATACGCTCTTCGCGACCAAAGCCGAAGGGAGGAGGACCGTGCTGATGACGATGACCATGACGCTTTCCGAAACCAAAATGCTTGCCATCGAAAAAGCCTTCACGTCCCTGACGTCCGTGATGAGGACCATGACCGTGACCAAAAAACTCACCACGACCGAAGGGGCCAAATGCAGGTCCAAATGGCCCACGACGGCCGCCAGGAGGCCCGCAACTAGCAGAACGACGACCGCCATGAGGAACCTCATCACGGCGAGCGCCAGCAAAATGACCGCGGGGACCATGCCCAAAGTCGCCGGGGCCAAAACCGGAAGGATAAAAGGTAGTATGACGATTTTGATACATACCAGGCACAGAAGGTCCGTAATGACGGAAATCAAAGCCGTGCATATGACGACCATGACGATGCAAATCGCGACGAGGGCGACTTTCGAAATCAGAACCTGAAGACGAGTCAGAGGTATGATTGTCACGCGGATGATGATGACAACCACCGCGTTTGCGAGGAGGTTTAACTGAAACAGAACCAGAATCGGAGTCGGACGAATCAGAGTCAGACCCAGTAGCAGAGTCCATGTCGTCAACAGAGGGAGTCGCGATAGAAGTATCGGAGTCACTAGTGGCTTCGTCAGCATTGACGAGATCTACCAAGACAACTCTTTCACCTTCAGTGGCTTCTTCAGAGGTAGGAGGGGCAGCTTGAGTACGCTCAGCTGCCTCGGAAGAAGACGCGGCAGGTCCGGATTCGGGATCATGCTCCGCATTCTGACTCTCAGAGGGCCCATGATGACGATGGTGGCGATCACCGCGGCCATGATGTCCACGATGACGACCAGGAGGACTGCGATAAAAGAAATCGCGACGGTCAGAAAAGAAGTCGGGCGCAAAAGGACGATTCATTGAGTAAGCGCCGAAGAAGGGACCACCAGGAGGAGCGAGATGATGATCGAAACGGTGGCGAGGGCCGGCCAAATCAAAGCCGCGAGGCGGGACGCTGAACGGACCTCGATGCGGAGGACGATGAGCGAAGGAATGATGGTAGTCATTGGAGGCGAACATAGTTACGTTTACTGAAGTTTGAAGTATTGGAGTAATACTGTATGGTAGGAAGCAAGAAGGTGGAATCGAGGAGACAGGGCGAATTTATACCTGAGCAGTCCGCTTAGGCCGCGGCAGCTGCGTAAGTCCGTGACGCGCGTCCGACACCCCCCGATCTTCGGGAATAAGTAAGAGCAACTGCAATTTTACTCATAAATTACGTAATGCACTTCTGAGTTACTCGAAGAGACAAGTCTATGATTGAGGCGAAGCGCATCATCTGGGGAAAATATAAATATGCGATGGTTGCTAGTGACTACGACTAAGGAAAACTGAAGTGGTTTTAGTATGGCAATGAAACGATCCGCAGGCGGCTGGGGAAGTGAATCATCGGATTTACTGCTCGACTGCTGACAGGACTTATCGGCTTTAAACAAACTGTCGTGATTCTTAAAATGCAACGAATATAGTGTTGCACATTCCAGCGCTACCGTTTCCGCCACGCTTCCCGAGTCTGCGGCGAGATTATTAAAAGACGACTAACGAACATATATTACCCACTGAGAGGGCTATCAGGCCGATGAGGTTCAGTGATGAGCTCGCTATGACGGTTTAGCTTAGGCGAGAACTGCTGCTTCAGGCAGCCTGTTAGCATTCACTTTCTCGGCTGGAGTTCTTTGGTTCAGCAATGCGATTTGGCTAAGTTCTTAGTTCTTACTTGCTTGCTCTCAGCTGCTAGTTGCTATTCCCCATTAGCAATATGCTGATAAGCTTACTTGATATATAATGCGAGAAAAGTCCACGCACACTGGTACTTAATACCGACGTACACGTGCTTCCTCTCTGCACACCGCGTCCATCTCCATCGCGAAATGCAACGCCGTCTGCATCCTACGCACTTCTCTAGTGATGCAGCTATTATAGCTCTCATGTCCTCCGTAATCCCGTTCAGGGCAACACCGTCCGCCGGCCGGCCCTATTGAACCTCTCGAACGCGCCAATACGCGCCTCAACCATTATGCAGCTGCCCAAAGCGGCTTAGCCCGAGTCTACCCTAAACCCAATAAAACGTAAACAAACCGCGTCGCCTCTCGCTTCGCCTCCTCTTTCTTCACAACCCTTCTCCCACCTCTTTCTCTTCTCCCCTTCTCCATCACCCTTCTTCCTTTCATACCCGCAGCCGACGCAGCAAGCACACACATATTGGCATCTTTTAGCAACGACGATCTCGACCTTGCTATGGCTCCGATGGCCACAGTCGAGCCATTCTCGCCGCTGCCAGCGCCCGCGCGAACCCCTGGTCGCCGGGTGTCGCCGACTCGCACTTCTTCTCGCCGTGGAAGCAACTCGTCCGTTAATCATCAGTCACCGTTCTCTTCTGGTCGCGTAACTCGAGCAACTGCAAAGCATATTCCGCTTTCAGCGGGCGATGGTGGTCTCTCGGCAAACCAACTTTCGCCTTTGCGTCGCTCGGCCGGAGTTTTGCATCTGGACCAGGCGTCACTAGGTTCACCTGTGCCTAAGCGGTCTTTTCTTTCGCAGTCTCCTACGTTACCGCATCAAGTTAAACGTGCTCAGCCTCCTTCTTCACTCCTTTCTTATGATCATACTCCTCCATTTCCAGCTTCGCCGTTTTCTGCTGTCGCTGCGCCGACCGCCACCACCCCAACTTCTCAATCAAAGGCGTCAACGTTTGCAAAGAGCAGACTAGGTAGTTTTGGATTTGCTAAAAAGGAGCAACCGCCTGCTTCTTCTCCTGCGAATCAGCTGTTTAAAGTCCGGCGCACACACTCTGTGGAGAATTTGCTAGCTCGCGATAGTCCGTTTTCAAATAACGTTCCACTACCAAGCGCATCTATGCACCCCCATCCTCTTTCGCAATCTCTCACTCCATCAAATCTTAACTCTGAGGATGACGACATTGATATGCAACCCGCTACTTACAAATTCAATTCTCTTGGATTTGCAGTCAAAAAGAAGCGGCCATCTCTTCCTGACTCGGCTTCATGGTCTACACTTTCGAATGCTGTCGCGTCACCTTTGGCTTCGTCAACAGAGACTCCGCCGAATTATCGGTTTGTAAAACCGTTCCAACCTGCGTTTATGAGTACCGGTCTTCTTTCTAAACGGAATCGGCAAAATCACGGCTCTATGGATTCATTACACTTTGCTCCTCCTGAAACGCCCTGTAAGAGACCTGCTCAACCGCAATTTACTACAGCCCCGACATCCACTCTTAAAGTGACGTCGAATAGGAAGACGAATGACGTTGGAGAAATATTTGAGATGGGAACTTCGGGATTTGATTATGAAATGCCACCCACTCCGACAAAAGCTTTTGGTAGTCAGCATGAAATTCAGACTTTGCATCAGTCTCGAGCTACGCCGCCTCAAGGATGGCCAATTCCTAGTCCTACTAGTACGTACAAATATTTCTTTGGCTTTTTCTTTTTTGCAGTGTCTAATTTGCTATTATAGCTACTCCTATCGACTCTACATTTCCTTCAATTTCGCCCACTGCCGGAAGCTTACTTGATATCAAGACTCCTAGCACACCTGCTAAACCAGCTATGGGTTACTTTGATGCATCGACAATGCCAGCTAGTGCCGCTGATTCTTTCCTTCTCGATAGATTTCAGGATGTCGCTTCGATAGGTTCCGGTGAATTTTCTTCAGTCTTTCTCGTTACCGAGCGCGATCAACCACATAACAAATATGCAATTAAGCGAAGTAAAACGGCGCTTATGAGTCATAAAGCGCTTGCAAGAAGACTTGAAGAAGTTGCGATTTTGAAAGAACTTTCGTCGAAGACTGATAATGAAGATAGAGAATATATTATCAATTATGTGAATAATTGGGAATGTCAAGGATTCCTCTATATTATGACTGATTATTGCGAGAATGGAAGCCTGGACGTATTTTTGGCTGAATATGGACGAGTTTCGAAATTAGATGAATGGCGTGTTTGGAAGATTTTAATTGAGATTGCTTTGGTAAGTGTTTGGTTTTCACTAGTATGATTGTGAAGAGAGATGCTAATGATATAAAAAGGCTTTGCGATTTATTCACGATGCGGGATATATCCACTTGGATTTAAAGCCTGCCAATGTTTTCATTACTTTTGAAGGATCTTTGAAGATTGGTGATTTCGGCATGGCTACAAAATTGCCCGCCGTATGTATCCCGTTTTTCTATGTCATTATGATCGTTTACTAACGAGCTATTCAATTAGACGAAGGGAATTGAACGTGAAGGAGATAGAGAGTATATTGCTCCCGAAGTACTTGCTCTACAAGAGTATTCGAAACCTGCTGATATTTTTTCTTTTGGTTTAATCATGCTTGAAATTGCTGCAAATATTGTACTCCCTGATAATGGAGCGCCATGGCATAAACTCCGCTCAGGTGACCTTTCCGATGCTGGCCGTTTAAGTTCTAGCTCAGGCGACCTTGCCAATGCGGGAGATCATTCTGACGGAATCAAGATCCCACCATGGGCACCCAATTTTATGGTTGATGATACAGATGCATTAGACCGGATTGTGAAATGGATGTTACGGCCTACGCCTAGCGAAAGACCTACTATTGAAGAAGTTCTAGATGCACCTGAAGTACAGCTTGTGGATGAGAGACGGAAAGCTGGAGCGATTATTTTTGAAGGCGAATATGGGCCTGATCCTGATACGAATGCGATGAATGCGGATGAAGATGGAAATATGCTTGATCAGGATGACGATTGGCGTATGGAGCTATGAACCGTATAGATTGCTCAATCGTTGTTTGCTCTCCCCTTTATGATGAGATGATTTTGATCTGCGATAATTTCGCTATTATACAGCGCTTGTGAACTTATGACCCAGACTTTTTTCGAGGAGTCGTCCGTATAAATATCTGCTCTCTTTCCAGCTTTTTTTTGCCACATGATGATAACGTTCGCTCCCTTTTTATCTTCAGTCTTCAGTCTCGATTGTCATTATCCCCATGTACAGCTAGTTTCCGGTGCGATAGGATTTTTTGTGCTATCATCCTTCAACAAGAGAAGGGAAGGGAGGTATGACGACAGGAGAGACTAGCTTCGCTTGTACAATAGTATTTACCACACGCTACACTTGCTTGGTCTTCGTTTTTGTTAAGTTTACCTCATTTAAGAATTTGCTCTTCTATTTTATATTCTGCCTCTATTTTCGGTTGTTTTGTTCAGGAGGGACGTTTTCCTTCTTTTTATGATGAATATGTGAGATTTTTATGACATACTCAAAACGCAAATCATTGATTTTTATTCTGTTTTATTTATCTGTTTGTTGCTACTTTTTTGCACTTCACGAGAGGAGTTTTGTTGCTCTTTTAATATTTTCGTGCATATGCACATTTACACCGCACATTCGTTTTCTTTCGCTGCATTTTATGCTTCTCACTCTCTTTTACACGTACTTCGAAATTTGCATTTTTATGGATGAACCTTTACCTTGCGGTTGTTGTCACACGCACACTCTCTCTTGCAGTCAATCGAGCGTTGAGAGATTGTATTATATATACGTATTATGTTGTTTTTTTGTTTTCCCCCCTTCCCTCCTCTATTTTTGATGAGAGATTGATATATGCGTTGGATTCATGAATTTGATATGAAAGACCAGAAGAGATGAAATTTGTTTCTGTTTTGTTTGATTTTCTATATCGTGTGGATGATGAGAATAATCTTTTATTTATATTACTAGGTGAATTTGTAGGTAATGTTTACTATGCTTTACGTTTCATTTTTTTTCATCTGAAACTTGAATTTGATTTGATATGTACTTGATATGAGAAATTTCTCCAGAGGAAGGAGAATTATTGTAACGTCGGGATATAAGAACTGAATGATATACTGGTAGCTTGTAATGTTTTTCTATTATATATCATTGATTTTACCCTCCCTTTTTATTCTTTGTCGTTGCATATCGTGTACTTGCTCGATCTTATATCCCTTAAGTAGTTTACAAGTTCCTCGATCGAGCGTATACGAAATTAAACAAGCAGACGAATTGATTCATTTGCTAAAGAGCCCTATTCCAATTACGAATTCAAATCAATCTTCATAAAAGGTAGAAGGTTATTGAGAATCAAGAGGCTGTAGATATCGTCGACTGAGAGTTATTTTGCTCGACGCCATGCAGATTGCACTTCGCCGCTTCCACAGCTCCGCTTTACCGTGAAAGGAAAATGCCGAGACCTGAGACTGACACATTGCGCGTGACGCGGATTTTGAAAGAGGTTACTCCATCATTAATACGAGTAGCTGCCGAGTACAATCGGAATCCAATAAATAGGGTTCGGTTTCCCTCTTTGACGCTCAGATTGACGTTATCAGATTATCATCAGATACTCTAATTTACAAGTCATATTGAATAGATGAAAACAGTTAAAACATGAATTTCGGAATAAAGTAATCGTAGCTTGGTGTAAGATAAGGTACATGCCCCTAATACATGGATTTTATACAAAAA
This sequence comes from Myxozyma neotropica, assembly GCA_030568295.1. Classification (NCBI taxonomy): domain Eukaryota; kingdom Fungi; phylum Ascomycota; class Lipomycetes; order Lipomycetales; family Lipomycetaceae; genus Myxozyma; species Myxozyma neotropica. The sequence continues at coordinate 43,681 of JAJLTU010000044.1, forward strand.
AGATCGGAAGAGAAGCGATAAAGTATCATATGAGAGAACCATGTGTTTCAAGTGAAATCGTGGCTGCCTGGCACTGCAAGCAACTAATAGTCAAATGCAATCGACTACCGCCGACGAATTATATACCATATCAAGTAATAGGGCCTAAACTTCAATGCCGGAAAATAAAGCTTACAAAGAGAGAGTACTCGATAGCTATTTTTGCGCTGACTGAATATAAGACCAGACAACCAAAAGACCTCTTCAAGGTCATTTCATAGCCGTTCTAAATTGCGTCGGCCGTCTTTCCATACATACGGACAATAAATTCATCAACAATAGTTCTTTGATTTCGCTTCATACAGTAAAATATATATAATAGTAACAAAAGTAAGTTCGTATTTGAAACGAGCGGCCTAGAACACGAAAATAATCGCCAGAAAAAACTTAAAAGATATGTACGTAAAAATGCGACTAGAGCGTGCATGACTCAAAAACCAACAAGAAAATGATCAAATGAAAGAGAATTGTAAAAATAATGAAAAAAAAAACCAAATAAAGTTGATAACGATACATAAGAAAAGGAGATTTTTAAAACACAAAGGTAAACGAAACAAACCACCGGTACTCCATCTTTTATAGGTAAAAAAAAATCAGCGGCGTGAATATCTCGCGTCGACTTTGATATTCGGAATGTTAGTGATGGCGTTTGGTACACACAAATCATGTACACACATAGTGTAAAACGTAAGAGCTGTAGCTACATTTCCTGTATATATGTAAAATAAAACTGACATTCCTTCTTTTTTTCATTTGACCACATTCAAATTTTTTAAATCACTTATTTCAATATTTTAAAGAGAGATAAGGGGAGGAAGGGGAGTAAGAGAGAAAAAGGTGGGCGTACACAATCAAGCCATAGTAGCGGCCTTGTCAGCGGAGCCAACGGAGGCAGCGCTTGACAAGATGGTGTTCTGTGCCCGCTTAGACTTATAATCCTTGATGGCAGACTTGATTGCATCCTCGGCGAGCATGGAGCAATGTACTACAGAAGAAGGTGGTGGTCAGCACGAAGTCGCGATGGCGCAGAAGATATATGTGAAGAGAAAGCTTACATTTGACAGGAGGTAAGCTAAGTTCCTTTGCGATAGCAGTGTTCTTGATCTTTCCGGCCTCATCAAGAGACATGCCTCTGACAAGCTCGGTGAGGTAGGAGGAAGAAGCAATGGCGCTTCCGCAGCCAAAGGTCTTGAACTTGACGTCTGAGATAATTCCATGGTCGTCTACTCGAATCTGGAGCTTCATGACATCACCACATGCAGGAGCACCTAACCAAAAAAAAAGAACAGTGTCAGCAGGGGAAACAATGACGAAGAAAAGTAGAGGAGATGGCAAAAGACATACCGACTAAGCCTGTGCCGACGTTGGCGTCGTTCTTGTCCATGGATCCGACATTACGGGGCTTACTATAGTGGTCGAGCAGTAGAGGAAAAAGTCAGTATCGACTGCAGACAAAGCAAAAAGAAGAAAGCGAATCCGGAGCGGATTCTGCCAATAGAAACGGCACATTAACAGTTAAGGACGACATATCTTTTGCATGGTAAGCACGGGAGAGTGTGACTGGGGCCACGGCAAGGGCGGGTCTGGCAGCACGGAAGGCCGAAGCGGCGAGTGGTCGCGAGGATCGGGCGAGGAAGCTCATTGCGGGCGTGACTTAAAGCGAAGGGATACGAGAAATACTTGTGGCAGAACCGAGGAACTCCTGAAGAAGAAGAGGATAACTGACGAAAGAAGTATTGAAGATGAATTATTAGCACGCGTGCAAGAAACGCTGTGGCGGGGGGGCGCCTTGGGCATGGGTGAGGGCTATGATTTGTCAGAGTAGCCGGTGCCACATCTGCGGCGAGGAATAGCATGTTAGTGTTTCAAATGCAAAAGCATGCGGCATTTACATCAGCAATCGTCCAGCGGCTCCGGATCTCAAGTCCGCAGGCGATTGGGCGAGTGCTATCTCCGCGGGCGAGTCGCCCAAGGCAGTATAATGTCCGCTACTCCCGCCAGCCTTCTCGCTCCTGCTTGCGCGGCCCCATCTCTAGCGCGAAGAGTCCAGCAGCATTGAAGATTGAGTTCGCGGTGATCGGAATAGAATCAGCATCTAGCTGTCCCGGGATTTGTACGCGGTGGGCGGAGAAGGATGATCTGATTGATGGGCTATCAGCAAGATTGTTCTGATTACTGTCTAATACCGTGATCCCCCCTCAAGTTGCTATGCCGGTATCAACATCGCTGGCGGATTTCTCTGTTGATCTCGCAGGAGGACTGTTATATCCGGTCAGCCAAACTCAGCCTCTCTCCGCCTGCTGTTATACTTTGATGCCCATAATATGGTCATCGGAGTTAGCTGGCTCGGCCTTTCACCCGGCAATCTGATAACTCTCGATTCTCTCGCCGAGGACAGTCCCAGTAGCTGCTCAAAGCTGGCATGGTGCCACTCAGCAGTGCTGCAATTGACAATCTCGCGGATGTTAAGTAAAATCCCGAGTAAGTCTAAGTGACTGATAATTGGTCTTGTTGCTACTTCTGTGCGGAAGGCTAATATCAGATCCGCGCGCCCGGCGCAATTCCGTCGATCAACTCAGTCATCGACGTCCGCGTCTGTTTAACGAAGGCCGCACAAGCACTCGATCCAGTGTTACATTATTATTTTTTCCCATTTCACTGCCACTTCTGTCATTCTTGTAAGTCACTCGATGCACGGCTCGCTGGATCATTGGACTCTACGGAGACCCGAAGTGAGCCCCACGATTCCGCCGCTGGACAAGCTTCCGACGGAGTCTGGATAAGTCAGAGCAGCAGGATCAGAGCAGTAAAGACAATAAACACATATAGAAGTGCAGTACGATCCTTATATGCAATCATATCCCTTCAGAATCAAGAACGACAGCACTTGATTCGTTGCCGCGGCAACATGGGCCGTATATAATTCTTTGTGTGATTTTCGTGCGCGCCGCCGACGACCGAAACCGGAACCGCTCACGAAGCGCGTGGCTCCTTCCCCGAAGACGCGCCACTGAGCCTGGCATTGTTTCCCCAGCTCCACACCCTGCAGATATACAATTACAAAGACAGGGTCTACTCTTTGCGTCTGCTGCTGCCGCTGTTGCTCTTCTCTGAGTGCGTCTCCGTTTGCACAAGTCCTTCGTTTTCTCATCTGCAGCACTGTCGACTGCTTATCAGCCGTGTGGCTGTAAACCTGTCCGCTCCGCACACGACCATGAGTCTGTCGTCCTCAACCACAGCATCCACGCCGGGATCAAGAGCAACAACCGCTCCGACTCCGGCACTAGTCAAAGAAAACACTGATTTGTTAGTTACTCCAATCGTTGCTCCTTCGTCTTTCAGAGAGTACTTTGCTCGGCCGACTGTGGCGGCTTTTGTTGCCGGCGGTGTTGCCGGTGCCGTCTCGAGAACCGTCGTGTCTCCGTTCGAGCGTATGAAGATCATCATGCAGGTTCAAGGCCCAGGCACGTCGAATTATCATGGCGTCTTTGGTACGTTAGGGAAAATGTGGAAGGAAGAAGGTTGGAGAGGTTATATGCGCGGTAATGGCATAAATTGCGTGCGTATTGTTCCATACAGCGCTGTTCAATACAGCAGTTACACGATCTACAAAGAGGTATGTATATTTTTATATTTTTATGCTCATACTGCATTTTAGTTTAAAGGGCGATTTGAGGTATTAATTTCTTGTCTTTAGTACATCATGGAAGATGGTAAATCCGAACTGGACACCCCGCGTCGCTTGTGTGCCGGTGCTCTAGCAGGTATTACTTCTGTTGTCGCAACATACCCTCTCGACATCGTTCGCACTCGTCTGTCGATCCAAACTGCCTCGATAGGCAAGTCACACGTCAACCCCGCTGATGCTCCTGGAATGTGGAGTACAACTAAAATGCTGTATCGGACTGAAGGTGGCATCTTTGCGCTCTATAGAGGAATTATTCCGACAGTTATTGGCGTCGCACCATATGTTGGTCTCAACTTTGCAGTCTATGAAAGTATGAGAGAGTTCATTGCTGATGATAATGGAAATATTGGAGCTGCTGGAAAATTATTTTGTGGTGCGGTTAGTGGAGCAGTTGCTCAGACATTAAGTATGCTTTAGTTGTCACTGCACTATTTTCTAGGCCGCTACTGACCCTGATATTAGCTTATCCGTTTGATGTTCTTCGACGACGATTCCAAGTCAACACCATGAAAGATCTGGGATTCCAGTATTCGTCAGTGCTTGATGCTATCATCTCAATCACAAAGAAGGAAGGGTGAGTTTGCACACTGATTTTATACTCTGTTCGACAATCTTACTCACATGATCTTATTGTAGACCGTTTGGTTTATACAAAGGACTTTCAGCTAATCTTCTTGTACATCTCCCCCACTCTAATTTCTATATTGAAGAGCAAGCACTAACTCCCTATATAGAAAGTCGCACCATCAATGGCCAGCAGTTGGCTCAGTTACGAACTTGTGAAAGATTTCTTGCAGAGACCGTAATCAAATTTACTATTTTATTTATTATTAATTATTTTTTTATTTTTTATTATTTATTATATATCAACTTGCATTCCTTTCTGGGTTTGGTTTCAATTTTTGCAATTTGGGTAATATAGGGAATTTCTTCAAAGTCTAGCGCTGATATTAAATTTGAAATTAAAATTTTGGCTGGTGTTAAGGTATTCAGCTAGTTTGCAATTTGTAGCAACGTCTCCATCACCTTCATCATGCCATATCGAAGAGTAATAAGCGCATTCGGATGAAGCCCAGCAGGTATATCGAATGGCAAAACCGGGTGATCAGTTGATCACGTGATAATACATTAAGGTTTATAAAACCCTACTTGCAATATATGTAGGGCTGAAATGAGTGTGACTGTTTTAGTCTCCCAGCCCGAAGCTGTGGGACTGCGACCGCAACCCAGATCGCCCCCGACCGCGCACGCAGAATCGCCCTAACGAAAGTCGTCGCTCGCCTCGTCGAACTCCTGCTTGCTCCATCCCAGGTAACAAAATTTCAGCAACCCACCCCCCCTCGACGATTTACATATAATCAACAATGGGTATCGATTTGTTGAAGAAGCAGCACGTCAAGAGCAGCCACCGCGCTGCTCCTAAGTCTGACAACGCTTACTTGAAGTTGTTGGTCAAGCTCTACCGATTTTTGGCTCGTAAGTGTTTTATTGTTTGAAATTGCGAACGACAATCGACGACAACGACAAATGAGACTTAGGAGGTGATGGAATTTGGAGGAGATGATATAAGAGGAGAATGACTTTGAAGATACAATTAAGACGGTCATGGCTGAAGACTACGAGATATTGAAGACTCTTTGGGAGGACACTCATATTTCCCTGACACAAACTCTAGAGACGCCTTCAACAATGTAGTACCGCACTGAAAGGATCTATTGTCGTTGTCAGTCGTTTATTTAAAATTAGGGCAATGATACTAACAGATTACACTAGGTCGGACTGACGCCAAGTTCAACAAGATTATCCTCCACAGATTGTTTTTGAGCAAGGTCAACAGACCTCCCGTCTCGGTTACCCGTCTCCAGAAGGCCGTCAAGGCTGAGGGCAACGCTGAGAAGATCCTCGTCGTCGTTGGCACCGTCACCGACGACGTCCGTATCCTCACCGACTTCCCCAAGGTCACCGTCGCCGCCCTCCGTGTCACCGCGAGCGCTCGTGAGAGAATCATCAAGGCCGGTGGTGAGATTATCACCCTCGATCAACTTGCTCTCCGTTCCCCTACCGGCAAGAACACTCTCCTCCTCCGTGGCCCCAAGAACTCCCGAAAGGAGGTCAAGAGCTTCGGTTTCGGCCCCCACAAGCACAAGGTTCCCAAGATCCTGTCTACCGGACGCAAGTTCGAGCAGGCCCGTGGTCGTCGTCGTTCGCGCGGTTTCAAGGTCTAAATTATATGCATATATTTGTTGGGTTTTTTATATTTTGCGTGCGTATGACTTGGTGGAAGTGTGTGTACGTAAGGATCAGTGCAAAGAATGGAGCTTGGTAGGTATTATCTATACATCAGTGAAAGGCTTTGTATCTATGTACAACAAAAGAATTGATTTGATATATAAAATGGATTAATCTTCTGTGTTTTTTATATGAGCGCATGTATGGGAACCGAAGAGTATTAGTATATATTTAATATGAAAAAGTATTGTGCGATTTTAAACAAGCTAGACTCTAAACGATCGTAATCAAATATAGGCTGAGACTGAGTATGATACAATACTTTGATAGATAAAAAAAAGGCAAGAACGACAAAAATAAAGATATAAAGGAGACAAGATGCCATCGCAATCACAAATAAATACTAAATAATTATCAAATTTCTGAAATACTGAAAAAAGCTAATTTCCTTTTATAGGCATGGTGCTTTCCATGTAAACAAAGTGCCCAATATGCTCCCCTATGTGATACTCCAGTTGCGATTTACAAATATAGCGCCTCCATAACATAATAGCAAAAGCGGAAAAAAGAAACAAATAAATAAGTGACCTTTAAGAATAATTAAAACTTGCTCAGTCATATATGACTAGAGGTCGAAATGTCAAAAGACTACACATTAGAACTGTTGCTTAACAACACTAGAAGCTAGCTCATCAATCTTGATATTCCAATCAAGCAAATAATCCATGACAAATTTCCATACTACCATAATCTCTGCAATATCGAATACTAAGTTCTCTTCCAATTCTAGCAATTAATTTATCTTCCCAGAGCTTCTTACTATTAGTCGAACTTAGTACCGAGCTTGATTTCTCACTTTGATAGTTAATCGAAGCTGCTGCTGTTGCGGTATTAGAAGTTTGAGTGGCTTCTGAATCAGGGACGAAACGGTCACCACCGAAAAAGGCGTCGAGAACGTCGTCGTCGATACCCATTATATCATGAATTACACGGCGTGTAATGCGTTGCCAAAATCCTGGAGAAGTACCAGCAGCTGCAGTATTTGACCGTTTTTGATCTGCATCTGAGCACGTAGCAACTGAGGCCGATCGTTGCAATCTCGATTCTGCAACTCTAATATTACTCTCGACTGGTCCAACTGGATTTACAAGACTAAAGGAGCCACCGCGGGATTCAGTAAAACTCGTATGATCATGTAATGAACGCTCAGTAAGACGACTAGGTCTTCGAATCATTACAGGCAAAGGAGTTTCAGCTCCATTACGTTCGTTGGCGTATGACGCGTCTTCTTCCTGATCTTCATCTTCTTCGACAGGGATACCCCAACTTGATATACTACTAGATCGCCTAAACGACGACCTATTCTGAAGCTTCCTTAATTCGCGAAAAAGCTGTTCAGAGTGATCTAATCTCCAAGCATTAATTCTGGCAGTAATTTCATCTGAAGAAAGTGAGGATGAAGATTGCGATAGTACTGCGTGAGATGCTGATGTTGGTGTTCGAGATGATGATAAATCGGGGCGTTCGTTAAAGGAACCGCGTCCATTGTGTTGAGGGAATGAGAAGTTTGCTGAGGGAATTGGGATACTTCGTTGATTATGAACAGGAGTATCCTATAAGATTGGTAGCAAGCAGCAATTAGTCACTTGAACCCACATGACTATAAGCACACAGGAAAACTCACGATATTAACATTATATGCATCATCGTCAACCTCCTCACCATCCATATCTTCCTCCTCCTCATCATCTCCCTCGTCAGCAATTTCATCTAAAAAAGATGAGCTATCGCCCGCCGAAAACAAAACCCACTCCTCATCTCCCAACGAAGCCGCGGTGGCGGTGGCCGCGGCCGCGGCAACCACTGACCCGGACGTTATAGAACCCAGAGAAAGGCCAGAAACAGAAGATGCATGACCTCGTCCTCTGCTAGCTTGAAGGGTAGGCGATGATTGCGATTGCTGTTGGGCTCGGAGGAGAGGGTGCTGGGATGGGTTGTAAAATGCCATTGTTAAACGCCGATAGACAATACAATAATGGCCGGAAGCGGAGATGTGACGAGTATTCTAGTGCTAAATCACGAGAGCGCTACAAAACTGAATGAATAGAGCAGAATACAGCAAAGAATCGCACAATAGCAAGAGTACGAGAAATGGTGCCGTAGAATGAGAGGAGGCGGCGAGAGGTAGGTTTCGGGCGGCGGGGGGAGATAGAGCAAGCACAATCGCGCGATGATCAAAACTCCCAGCGCGCGTCGAGGCCCTCCGATCTGGTTCCCCTTCTCAACTAAGCAATTATCTGATAAAGGTTTAGCTATATTAGCTAATGAGAATGTGAAAAAAAAAACGTCATAAGTAAGACATAAAGACTTTTATTATTTTATCCTTTGAGAATAATTTATTATACTTCAATATGATTGTTATTTCGTTCCTTCTGATTTCGAACCCGGAAAATTAAGATTATTAGAATGAATTCTAATCGCAATGGCGTAAATTTACCTAATTTGAGTTTTAAGTGTTGGTACCATGGCCAAATCAGCTTGCCTTCCCGAGTGCTCTACTTTTTTCCAAGAACATTGCGGAGATGCTCCAATGCATATATAGATATTCTTACCAAAGACTTGTAACCTGAATCTAATTGGTTGATGGAATAGAATTTGCCTTTTGCACCTACGGAATATAGAATTGGTGATTTGATGGTTAGATATGATTACTATTGGTGTTACCGTGACAGAGGAAAACTCATACCTAACCTGCGAATCCCTCAGACCCGAATTGGGAATTTGAGCGGATGACACTGTGATGTGACACCATCATGATACCGTCCAGCCCACTGTCACGCGTTTTGGTCCGAGAGAATAGCAAATTTCACTGTATGGCAATCTTTGCGGACTGAGTTACATTTGATACAAGTTCACATGTTAGTTCTGATAAAGGCCACACCGGAATCCAGATTTCTGTGAGTCGCTATATATTGTATGCGACGACGTAAACATATGTACAGACTGGTGCCATCACAACGGCTGCTATGAACAATACAATATACACTCTGAATACCAAACCCAAGATGTCTATATATATCAACCAAAATATTAAGCTCATCGAACTGATCATGTCAACACCTTCATAAAATAGCTGTTCTCGTCTGCAACTAAATCCCTAAACGTGCCTTGTTCAATCACCTTTCCGTGATGGTCTAGTACTATCACCACATCACTTCTCTTAATTGCAGACAATCGATGTGATATAGAAATCGTCGTGCACTCATTGCTTTCCATAACATCTTTCAACGCATCAGTAACCGCACTCTCAGATTCTGCATCAAGCGAAGACGTCGCTTCATCTAATATCAAAATTGGCGGCTTTCGTATTATTGCTCTAGCAATCGCTATCCTCTGCTTCTGTCCTCCACTCAACTGCGTACCTCGCGGTCCAACTTGTGTATCAAGGCCTTGCGAGAACTCACTCACGAATTGACAATTAGCTCTCCTGGCCGCGTCCTGTATTTCTTCTCTCGAGACACCAGACAATCCGTACGCAATATTATCAGCAATCGAACCTGAAAATAGAACTGGCTCTTGCCCAACAAGCCCAATTGCTCGTCTCAATGACTGTAAATTAAAATCTCGAATATTTCGGCCATTAAGAGTAACTGCGCCTTCAATAGGATCGTAAAACCGGAGCAAAAGTTGACTCACCGTAGTCTTGCCACCTCCTGATGGTCCGACAATACAGATGTTGGATCCAGGTTCGATAGAAAACGACAAGCCTCTAAAAATTGTCGAAGAAGGTCTTGTGGGATATGAAAAATGAATATCTTTAAACTCAATTTTGCCTTTTGCATTTTCACCAACTGGAATCCCAACTGTAGGATGAATCAATCGTTTGCTATCTTCGAGTTCAAATACACGATTAGCGGCACCAAGGCCTTTCATCATTTTACTGTAAAAAGATGATAAGCCAATCATAGCGTTGCCGGTGTAAGCTGAGTACATCATGAAGGATGATAATTCACCAATTGATATTGATCCTTTCATCACGAGTTGTGTGCCAACTGATAAAACAGTTAAAACCGTGAGATTGCCAGCGAGGTTTGTCTAAAAAAAAAGAGAACAATTAATAAATTGAAATGCAAAATGGACAAAAGAAAATGATTGAAAATATCTTACTGCACTAAAGAAACTTGCAGATAGTAAGGCTTCTTGCTTTCCAATCGAGTAGATATTTCTAATCTCATGATTATACTTCCTAGTCTCGACTGTATTCCCCGAAAATGCTTGAACAGTCTTAATATTATTCAAAGTCTCTTCTGCGACTCTAGTCGATATTCCCAAAGTCTTTTGAGATTCAGTTGTAATATCTCTAATCCTGCGTCCATAATAAAATGCGCCAACAGCAATAGGTGGTACAATCGCCATTATTATTCCAGTCAATTCAAGACTAATCCAAGCCATCATACCTAATCCTGTTGATCCAATAATGACGGCTCGAAAGGCATCAGCAATATTTTGAGTGAGTGATTTTGCGACTATATTTGAATCGCTCGAGAATCGAGAAAGCAAATCGCCTACACGATTTGAGTCGAAAAATCCGGCATCTTGCATGATTGTGTGTTTGTAAAGTCTGGAACGGACGCGAGCGACTACTCTTTCTCCTATTAATCGAAGAAGGTATACGCGGCCAAAGTTTGCAGATGCTCCTATTACTAGAAGTGTTCCTATGCTCACAATTTTGAGATTAGTAGTCATTCTCTTGAAGATGGAATTAGAATATAAGATAGAAGGAGTATACCTAGTGCAATGTTGAAATAAAGAAGAGTAACACCCAATATCCGAGGTTCATCCTTTGCAGAAACTTTCTTTTCGAATTCGTCCTTTTCCTTATCACGTACCATATCCAGTATTTTACCTATAGAGTAAGGAATACAAAGCGCAACACCTGACGCAATAGACAAGCACAAAAACGCAACTATATCAAAAAATCAATAAAAGTTCCAAAGTCATAACTCCATCAACTCCGCATTCAAAAATATATTTTCGTAAACTGACCTCCTAATCGCCATACGTCCTGTCGCGCAAGAGAGAAAAGTCGTCGTACGTCTTGAAATCGAACATTTTGTAAATGAGGAATCATTTCTTCTGATGAAGCTCCCGGTTGTAACGTCCGTTGATTCTTTCCATCTTCAAGTTGCTCTATGCTGTTATTTCCTAATTCTCGAGATCGTGGCTGTTTTTGGCATTGTAATTGTGTTGTAATCCTGTTGGTGTTGGCTACTTTTGTTGTAGTTGATGTGAAATTTCGACTCGATATGGCATTTGAATTTCCATAAACGACAAGCCTTCCACGTCGAAAAATACTACTCCGAGTATTATCCTTCAAACCAAAATCCCCAATAACGCAATAATTCGAGATTGATCTTCCGATAAAACTTATCTTAGCATTCTGCAATCGAAATAATATCGACGGAAACTCCGGACGCGCACCCACTACTGACGACCGGCAGCTCGACAACGCTAAACGAATCGGTGTTCTGGTTATCATAGCATTCCCCAAATTCACTCTATTAGCTTTTGATCCTATTCCCCTTGCTTCTTTTTGTTTGCTCCTTATAAATGGTGCAGCCGTCGATAGATCATTCGTGTGAGTGCTGCACAATACCGTACTCAATGAGTCGCACGGAAAAAAATCCCAATCTCCCAATCTCCACATCATTTTAAGTTTAAATACCAGAAAGTTATATGATGGATTTGATTCACACAGTTTTGTCATTGTTATGACGTAAAAGTAGGCTGTACTCTTTGCTTTTCTAAAATTTAGATTTAAATAGCTTAATAAATATTTATTATCGCTATTGCTAATCTGTAGTTGTCTAAAAAATGAACGATCAGCGCCCGCGTTATAGGTCCACTAACCTCCTCCACTTCATCGTACAAAAATCATCGAGTGCTCAAACCACAGCAATTGTGAACAGAAGCTCGTACAGGCAATAGATGAAAAGTAGCATCAGTGTACTCAAAACCGCATTTCATACAATAAACCAGGTCTGAACGTCAGCCGCAAAATCGGTTAGGCTGCCGTTTTTGTCCAACCAGCATCGAGAGTCGGACTAGACAATACCTCATTGTACTACAGGAGGCATACTAAATAATCGTGCAATATGGGGTCAAAAATTAGATTTAAAGAGAAAATAACGAATAAAATAAGATAGTACAATCCAGAGTTCAACAGAAAGGCCAAGGAGGAAGCTAAGTATTCACACGACATACGTGAATAAAATATCTCGTCTCATGTCAATAATACGACAACCTTCTAGAATCAATCAAATACCAAGTCTCCTCAGGTCACCAGAACAATTTTTTTTATCTTAGCTCCAACACCCGGCAAATCATCAGTTACACGCATGCATAATACCAATTTCTATGAGGCTGTCGCAGTTTGTACACATTAGCTATTACTCACTAGCGGAAGCCTTGATCGTCTTTACTATTGGATACAGTATGTAGTACTCAATATCTGCTCACAGAACTTAGCCAACAGCACACAGTATCCAAGCGCATTCACACATCGGTCTAACTAACCAATCATCAAGCAAATTAACACGATTGATCTCACATGTCCAAATTTGACACCCACAGTAAATAAAATGTCCTGATCTTTAAGCACGATTGAGGGTGGCTGGTCATGTCCGAGCGATAACTTTGTACCTGCATATGCGTCCGTCAGATGACTTTTGCTCTCTTCCTGCAATAAGCTGCACACCGCAATAAAGCATATAGAAGCGAGTCAAGTTTAGAATTGAGCAAACAAATGCGTCCTGCATCTTTACATAATTGCCTTTGCTTGCATCCGACTTTGGCCAACCGCCCTATTTCATTTGCGATACATCAGATATCAAAGCGACAGAATCAGCAGTATATAACTTCCTGCGCCCTTCATCTTATTTCTTTATTGTCGAAGAACGTGGATTTGATCTGCGACCTTTCATCACTCTCTCAATCCGTCCGATCTTATATCTCTAGTTTGAACGACTCCAAAGTCCATCACCAGCAGGTCTCTCAAGGACTCAAACCTGGCAAATTTCGTATATAAAAAATGTGTTGTCGACACTACTTGGAGTGGCCCTGTGGTTTCCGCATGACGTATGTCTTTCCTACTCTATGTTCCCCTCCTATTTTGTTCCACGTCCAAACGTTCTTTATAAAATTAAAAAAGTATTAACGCCAGAAAATTCTTTTATTGGATCAACAATATAGATATGGATATAGTGCCTGTATAAATAAAAAACAAAGACTGCGATGCGCGCAAATTGATCCACTGATCACCATTCGATACGATACTTGTCCTAAGCATCTAATACGGCACAAAGAAACTGATGATGTTGTCATTTCGAGGTCGAAAGGGTATTTTTGTGGGAATTCGATGCTGAATGGAAATTAGTGAGAGATCAGAATTATAAGGGAGAATAAATATACCGTGTACTAGATGGACATTCAGTTGCAATGCAGGGCCCACGAAATCCCCTGCCTGATCAGCAGCAGCTTTTTCAATTCCGACAATTGCTGTATCTCCATACCTACAGTTGAATGATGTAATTGCTCTTCAGATGGCAGTTCAGAGACTTTTAGATCGCGGATCCTACGTCAGATGATCCCATACTCAAATTTCCCCGCCGCCAGCGTAACTCACAGTCCACATCCCTTCGACCAATCGCCGGCGGGCCAGTTCCGAGAAAGTAAAGCAACCAAAACTCGAACGCAACACCAAACTTCGGTCTTGATCAGCCTCTCTCTTGTCTACATTTGTTATCTCTTCACTATCTACAATCAGTAAAAATGCGTGCCTCTGCTCTCGCTGCCATGCGTCCCACCTCGACCGCTGCCTTCCGTGCCGCGTACGCTAACAGCATCCGCGCTACGATGGTCAACAACATGCGGTCCACCATGATTCTCCGTACCGTATGTTCACCCCATCCCAATTTATAACTACGACGAGAAACGAAGAGCTGCTGGAATGGAATTATTACTCGTAATGTGCTCAATGGTCAATGAAGCTCTTAGCTTGTGACCTAATTGTCCTCTTTTTCGTTACTGGATCTGTGCACGGCTGCGAATATCTGATTAACAATTTATGCGATAATATAGGCTGCCCATGGAAAGTCCGAGGCCCAACCTACTTCCAAGTTGGCGAAGATCAAGGACGTCCCCGCCGAACTGTACCCTCTGCGTATGCTGCTTCACGACTGTATTGAAAGAGACGAAGAAGATTTATTAACGTCGGTTGGATATGTATAGTCCTCGCTGTCTTGGTCGCTATCGGTGCTGCTGGATACGGTATCATGCGAAAGTTCCTTTTCGACCCCTCGGTAAGTCTTCAATCAGCAACGCAAGCAATTTAATTTGTCGATTTTGATTTCTGATTTGAAATTTTATATATAGGTTCGTGTTAACCGCGTCGCTAAGTAAATATACAAACACAAATACGACACATTCTCTACAGCGCTTGGAGTTGAAGTTGAGATAATATGGAGGGAAATTAACAAAGATTAAACAAAACAAAAAATTTCTTTGAAAATAAAAACATGTGTGAAGGAAGAGAGAAATTGATTTTAATGGATTTATTTCAGTCATTCGAGTTTTGTGATGATATGTCGGACCTTTTTCGGGGTTTTTTTTTGGAATAAATAAATCAAACAGAAGAATTTCGATAAATAATTGCAAAACCTGTCTCTATTTCCTTGTCAAGGTTTTTTTTTTTCTTTTCAATTTTCATTCATTTGCTGTGTTATTTTCTCTCTCTCATTTTTCTCAATCGTTTTTATTATATTAATTTATTTATTTGCATGCAATTAATTGGGTGGCGGAGAGTGCTTTGGGAGTTTTAAACAGTATTTTTGCTTGTTTGTTAATGAATTGTCACAATATTTATATTTCATGATGTTGTAAATCTCGTAAATGTAACGCCTGTCTTGTTTGTGATAATGGTCAGATTGATATTTGCTTGTCACCCTTTCTATCGTACATATTACTGTCCAGTCCTCTCATATTTATTAGTATACAAATTATTCTTCAAGCGATCGAGTTTCATGCTTGAGGTCCAGCGGCTGCATTCTCGAGATTTTGCATAGGATCAATCTCTGGAATATTCGTCTCGGCATCTTGCAGCGCAAGTCGATCTTCTTCATCGACTGCATTTTCTTGTAGCCAAGCATCTTGATTCCATACTATATCCATGAAAGTAAGACACTCAAGTCAGTGAATAATTCTAATAGAACTATATATCAATTTGAAATCGAAAACAGCACGGAACGTACCTGCAACTCTAGATTTCGCAATATCAAAAGCTTCCTTCTGCGGTTTTGCAGCCGTAACACGTATTATTCGACCATTTAATTGTGAAAGATGCATATTATCAATTGCAGATTCTGCATCTAATGGACTTTCGAATTCTATAAATGCATATCCTCGATGTGGTTCTTCTATAGGTTCACCAACGGAAATGTTAGCTGACAGGCATCTTTTCGTGGTGATGATAAGTGACGTTTGTTGAAGGAAGAACTGTACTTGATTTTTCTGGTTTTGGAAACTGAATATTTAAAATATCGCCAAATGGAACAAATTCATAATGTAATGATTCTTCAGTGACTGAGGGATCTAATCCAGCTATATGACGAAGTTTTTGAAGTTAGAACTAGCACGTTTCACAAGCATTATAGTTGATTAAACATTGGTACACATACAGACATGAATAGTTGACTTTGCTCGAGCTTCGGGTACAGCCATTTAATCTTATGGAATATTATAAAAATTTCTAGCAACAAAAAGCGGAATCGGATCTGGTACTCGTGGTTTGGCGAAGATTGAGATCACAATCTGCGACTGTGTCGGTGTCGTTTCGATTGTTTAACTTTAATTTAAGCTGCACAAAGCGTAGTAGTCTCGTTCAGCTGGGCACAATTCCCTTCAGTTATTGCATGCAAATGGAGTTCTTAAGTAATGCCTCTAATCTAGAATATAGACTTTTATCTCGTACGAAATGGGGAGCTGCAATGACTATTAATGCTAGCTCATCCGTTTCCGAGTCGTCGGCTTATACGGCGCTAGCTGATCGGGAGAGTATTGATATTGACGTTAAAGTCGAAGACGATGAATATCAGCATGAATTAAAGCTTGAAGCTGTTCCTGATTCAATACGAAATGTAAAGAAACGAAAAATAAGTTAGTTGGCAAATGCTATCTGCGGATTGGTCAAGATTTGAATCTAATTGAAGTGTATATAGCACCAAGCAGCGGCCGACGCAGGACAAGAACTAAATCAAACGAAGCACAACCTGCACGGCCTCGCCGATTCCGAACAATATCTGCCGAAGAAACTTTTCAGCAAAATCAAATGTACTCAATTCTCAATGATCTCTCACGATTTATCAAAATAGGAACAATTGATTGCTCAGATTTGCCGGCTCTTGCTGCACCTGGTATGGAAGCTCCCGATGGTTGGAGATGGATTACACCTTCATATAATCCCGATTTCGAACTTCCAAAGCGATTAAGGCTGATTTCATATTTATTTCAAAAGAATTTGTCTAGAGTTACGTATATGATGATTGGCAAGAATACAGCTCGATTTAGGATATACATGTTACCACAGGATATTGAAGGACGAAGATGTATTCCGCGACAATCTACAATTAAAAAGACAATTCGAGCAGCCTTGGAACTAGTTAATACGAGTAAAGAAGCATGGGATGGACAAATTGATGCTCAATTCATTCGATTTGTGGAAGAATCACCGAAATCAGCACCAAGTCTGTTCGATATGTTTAATAGTATCACGCCTAGTACGCGATCGAATCCGTCACTATTAAATGATGTTGAAATTGACGATATAATAAAAGAAATAAGAACCGGAAAGATTAAGGGAATGAAATCGACTTTATATAATTATCAACAAGAATCAGTTGCCGAAATGTTAAAAAAGGAATTATTACTTGAGCAAGTATCTGATCCTCGATTACTAAAAATGAAAGCCATTGATGATAAAACATTTTATTTAGAAGTTGATAGTTTAGAAATTTTCTCTCAAACTTCATATTTTGATGGCGCCTGTGGCGGCGTACTCGCTGAAGATATGGGATTTGGCAAAACATGCATTTGTATTGCGCTAATTTGCGCAACATTACATCAAGGAAGTAAAGTTCCTGAATTCTATCTACATGATCCTATTTTATATCCTCAAGCACCTCGATTATCTGAAATTTGCGTCAATACGATAACAAGACATGGATTACCGTGGCGCTATTACAGTGAAGATTTAAGTCCAGAATCAAGGAGGTTACTTAATTCACATCCTGGTTATTATAAAAAAGAAATTAATCGAACGGCGGGTAGAACTCGACAAAAAGAGATATATCGGCAAATTAAACTCTCGAAGACAACGCTAATTGTATGTCCTGATTCACTAGTTCATCAATGGATTAATGAGATTAAAAAGCATGTTGAGGAAGGGGTGTTGAGCGTATTGGAATTTAAAGACTCAAAAAGATCCGACACTGAGTTTGAGAAATTCGATATCGTTTTGATGTCACAACTTCGATTTGCAAGAGAATATGATGATCGTTAGTTCATTCATTTTTTTTTAACCTGACTGCTGATACAAGCATCTAACATCAACTTCTTTTAGATAGCTCTCGAATTCATTTTATTCAATGGAAGAGGATAATAGTAGATGAAGGTCATTCAATGGGCTCGTCGAATACCTCCAGTGCAATCGCAGCCAAGAATCTAACTGTCGATCGAAAATGGGCTGTTACAGGAACTCCGACTCCAGGCCTTGTTGGATTTAATATTGGATTAGATGCTGCGAATACTAGTGAAATCTCAGATTCTAAAGTACAAGCAATTGTTAAATCGCATCGAAGAGATGTAACAAATGATCTATCAAGATTAGGACATATTGTTGCCGATTTTCTTTCTCTTGCGCCATGGACTTATGAGATGTGGAGTAAATATTGCGCATCACGATTTTTGAAAGAAAATAGACATGAAGTTGTTGAATGTGTTTTGCAACAAATTATGGTTCGACATCGAAGACAAGATCATGAGCTTGAGATTAAAATTCCAGATTTGACTCATAAAGTCGTTAAATTAGAACCAAGTTTAATGAACAAAATTGCAATTAATTTATTTAATGCAAATGTTGCTGTTAATGCTGTGTCTTCAGATCGGGTGGATCAAGATTACTTATTTCATAAAAGTAATTTGGTTTCATTGAGAAGATTAGTTGGCAACTTACAACATAGTACCTTTTTTTGGATTGGCCATGAAATTGAAAATATTCAGCATACATTAAAAGTTGCTAATGAATGCTTGGTGAATGGGAAAGCGTATACTGAAGATGATCAAAATTTGTTGAAAAAATCTATTACGGCGATGGAATTTGCGCTTAACAATGAGGCGTATAATTTAGCTGTGAAGCATCAAGAAGTTGGTATGCTTTTTTTACTGTTCATTTTTCGCTATGAAGTAATTGTTAACATATGTATTTTTTTTAAGCTTACTTTGTGACGGACATTCCAACCGCAATTCGAGATGTTGTGTGCGACATCAAAATCAATCATCGTCGCAATGGTGGTATAATCCCCGGCCCTAAACTCCTACTCTTGCAAAGACTAGTACGACAAATCAAGACTCGAGATGTGGATGGTAATGTTTCTGATAGCGATATTTCAGAGAGTATAATCAGCATGTTTAACGTGATAAATCAAAGTAATCAAACCGCTTTGAATGCAGAGAATGAATCGGGTTCGAGAACAAATAGCGCAGAGAATAATGATTGGCAATCCCGTCCTCGTCAGCGAGGCAATAGGGCAAATGGAAATGCAATGCTATTAAATTCCAGAGCACTATCAGGAGTTTCGGTATCTTCAGCGTCAGTCAACGTTGATCATAAAAGAATTTCAACAAATATCTCATCTAATCATTCACCAACTAACCTTACTGCCAATTCCCAATTCCGGCAAATGAAAATTGAATCAAGCTTTTCTTCAAAATTAACATATTTATTGTCGCAAATTCAACAGATCTACAAAGATGAGAAAACAATCGTGTTTTATGAATATGATGATTTAGCTTATTATATTGGCGAAGCGCTGGAAAATATCGGAATTGAGCATTGTTTTTATACAACTGTGTTATCGCCTGATGCTAGGGCTAAAAATCTTACATCTTTTAATGCATGCCCGGAATATCGGGTAATGCTTATGGATTTGAATTTAGCTGCTCATGGATTAAATGTCACGGCAGCTAGTCGAGTTTTTTTTATGAATCCAGTTTGGCAACCTAATATTGAAGCCCAAGCAATGCGTCGCGCCCATAGAATCGGACAGACAAGGAATGTGATTGTGGAGACTTTAGTTTTGAAAGGAACGGTTGAAGAGATGATGTTTGAACGAAGAAGAAAGATGACTAGTGATGATTTTGTTGCTGCCAAAACAGCATTGGATGATGCACCTACAAATGAATTAATTTCGCAAGCGCATTTTATTGATGTTGAGAATGTGGATGGCATGATTGGTGTACCGAAGGAGGATCAGAGAGGAGAAGTTATGGAAGTACCTGTTTCTGTGTTGAAGATCGCAGAGTATCTTGATATGTAGATGTTGTCATTGATTACAAGCTATAGATAGAAATTTAGTTTCATTCTCCAGATCTTAAGAATTCAACAACACCATTATTAGCAGCACCGGACGCTTGATAATCAAACAAATTGAATGAAAATACTAAAACTCCACTTTCCATCCTCGCACAGATATAATGACCATCGCCTTGTAAATCAAACATTTTAGAGGTTTGATCGAGGGAAAATAATATTCCATAATATGACCATTTATCTTCTGCTTCGCTATATGACGTCACAGTTAGACGCGTCAAATAAGATCCTTCGAGCATGAATATTGAATCTCGGAATGGAACTCCAACAAGTGAATCACCAGATGTTAAAAATCCACCAATTTTTTTCATTTCAAAAGTTGCGAGATTAATCTTTGTTAAAGTTCGAATACCAGAACAAGTGATATAAATAAAATCAGGCTCTAAAGGTCTAAAAATTCTAGTATCATTAGAGAATGAAAGCGGTGAATTCCAAATTAAATTCTGATCGAAATCGAAAATCAGAATTTCAGATCCAACGTCATTTTTGATGGATTGTGAAATTAAAACGATAATATATTCACGATCAGCATGAATTCCAATCCTGTGAAGTTTTGAGCTGTGGTCTTCAACGTAGGCGCTAATTAAATGCGTTGAAAGTTCGTAATTGACTCCAGTATCCCAAATCATTAATTCGGTATCCATTGAAATTACTCCGATTATCTTTTTCGAGGAAGCCATATCTCTAGTATTTGAAGATAATAACTGACGTTCTTGACATGTCGAAGGATTTTTAATATTCCAAACTTTACATTTTCCTAAAGACGTAACGCCAGCACATACATCTTCTGAACATGTAAGGTTATACCAACTCTCTCTGCTTTGTTGAAGTTTCCATCGACGATCAGAAAAGAGCTCATAGAGGATTGTGAATTTTAGATCAGAGCCGACCATAACTCCCGAGACTACTAATCTACCACCCCAATAAGCCATAATACTTGGTCTTAAGTCTGAAATTTCTTTGCGAGTTGCCAGTCTGTTTGATTGCTTGATTGCAATACTTCGGAACGTACACATTCTCAGTGCGTCATGCTTCGACATCATTCTGTCTTCAGGTCGCTGCGAAGGAACTTCATCTTGAAATTCAAGTCGCTTGATATGGCTACATATAAATTCATCTGAAAGACGTTCACTCCACCGTTTTGAAACTCGTTGCCAGGAGAGGATTTCTCGTGCTGAGTTTACATATTGAAGAACGATGAGGAGGATCTCGCTAGGAAGGAGAGCGATGATATCAACAAAGAGTTGGCGCTCTCCAAGAAGAGTCGTTAGATGCCATATATCCGATGGTAAAAGATTAGCAAATAAAGTGTCAAGCCTATATAATATTCAATGAGCTATAATAAATTAAGAGCATATAGTTAAGGAGAATACGTACAAGTGTTGACGCGTAGCTGCTGACTTTATACTTCTAAACTTCTCAAAAGCAGCTGCAATTTTAGCAGGATCAGCTTCTACTGAAGGTACCGCATCAACCGACAGGTTTTTTGTCGATCGAGTGATTTCGCAAGAAGGGTCATCTGCCTCGGACATGATTTAGATCAATTGTATCGCGCGCGTGCCCTTTTTAGTATGAAGAAACAGTCTAAGGCGGCTGCTGAACAGCTTTGTATCGGAGGCTTAAATCAGCTTTAAAGGCGCATCATATTCAAAAATCCTAAAATTTTCGAGTAATAATAATCAAAATCGTTGAACATCAAGCGATAATTGAAAAAATTAGACAGAGCTGTGCATAGTTGAGATGCGAGAGCCGATATGTCGCCCCGGAGAGCTGAGTCGCATATCGCAGTTAGATCTTACCCTAACCCGCAATAATATAGAGTTGCCAGGATCTCGAAATTTTTCTTGTACTGAGAAGAGTGTTTATACTTACGACAATCCAGAGAGACGAAGAAGAAGAGTTGAATAAAAGTTGATCATGAGAGAAAGTGATATGCAGCAGCTGTCGATAGAAGAAGAAGATGATCTCAGGTGAGTGAAGAAGAGAAGAGAACAAGAGAGATCAACAAAGACTAACTGGCACCTGAGCAGCTTACCAGCAGACACATTAGCATTGCTACAAGACTTTCAGCATACGCAATCAAGTAAAATCGCTGCATTCGAAAAGTTGCAGAAAAAAGCCGAGGCGAGATTTGACGCTATTGGGACAGATAACTTTACGTTTGAAGATGGCGGCGATGAAGAGGAGGAAGATGAAGAAACAGATGGCGAAGATCCGTTGAAGAATATGGAAGTCTTTGACGAAGACTGGAATCTTTCGCAGTTTTGGTACACGGACGCGACTGCACATCGACTCAGTGCATACGTGCTGGATCCCTTGATTAAGCTGGCGCCGTATGGGACGACAGAAGGGCCGCTGTACACAGCAGCAGAGGACTACGAGAGCATGGCCGACATTAATATCGCGATTCTGTCTGCTCCTACGGTGCACCAGTATCTCACGCGCGTGGTTCTGCCGAGCCTGCCGAGCAGGCTGGCAAAGAAGGTACACGCCGTCGTGTTTGAGCACGACCCGAGGTTCGCAGTGTTTGGACCGAAGCAGTTTGTGCACTACGACTTCAACGCGCCGACGCGGGTTCCGCAAGCCGTCAAGGCCAGGTTTGACGCAGTGCTGGTGGATCCGCCGTTTCTGAGCCAGGAGTGCCAGGTAAAGACCGCGATCACGGTGCGGTTGCTGCTGTCGACAGTGCGCCGACAGAAGGTGGCAGTGTGCACGGGGCAGAAGGTGGCCGAGGTGATCCTACGGACGTACAGAGGCTACGGCGTGAAATGCACCGACTTCCGGCCAGAGCACCGCAATGGGCTGCAGAATGAGTTCCGGTGCTTCGCGAGCGAGGCGGTAGAGGGTGTGTGGGGGTTCGAGTCCGAGTAGGGCGAGCACGTAGGGGCACAATACATTACGATTGCGATGAAAGCAGCAGCACGAAGCGGACGCAAGGGCCCTGCGCGTAGTCAGGCTTAGTAGTCCGAAGGTCAGCACCAATTAGTTGCTGTTCCCAATACGGCAAATGGATAACGCCGGATCGTCGGGTAAGGGTGCAGAAAGGTTCGGCCAATGGGAGCCCGCCCGCCAAGCCTCGGGTGATTGTTGCTGACTGAGCAGGCAGACCGGAGCTAGAAATCACCGGAAAATCACGAGATGCCCTGAGCCGCCATTGCGCGATAGCACGAAGACGGCGGCCGCGCGCGCGCCGGCAGCGTCCGCCACGGCCAGCAATCTTGTAATTGCACAGCATTCAAAACCCGGGGAGCACTGCTCGTCATAGACGAGATGGAGTCAGTCGCATTCACGGCTGACTCGGACACGCGGCAACTCTCGGCTCCGAGCCTCCTGAAAAAAGGTTCTTAATTTTCTTGCGCGGGCCACGCGATAGACTTTAGCGCATACGTCATCTTGGGAGTTTTGTCCGGCCTCGCTACTGACTTCTCCGCCCGCGAGCGGTCGCGCTCCTCCAGCTGATGACGGCGAATGACCATGGAACGACGCGCGTAGCAGGCTAGTCGGCAGGAGCCACGTCATAGGATCATCAGAGGACGCGTTCGTTTGATTGCATGCATTCTGCTGGCGGAGGCATAAGCCCTGTGCTTTCTTGCTGGCAGCTTTAAGTCCGTCGACAGGCGCGCTTCGCTAGCCCCTTTCTCGTGAAAACGATGCCGATGACGCGGCTCCTGCAGATTACCCTACTGCACGCATCCTGCCATGGCTATTCGCCGTCATCAACTGCAGGAGCGCGACCGCTCACGGCCAGAGATGCCAGCTCCGCCAGCGGAGCGAGCCCGAATGCCGGAGCATAAGCCCGCCACCGTGGCGCACTTGCAGCCCTATGCGCGCAAAATGCAGCACTTATGCTCGGCTGATTCGGGATGGTAAACTTTTCCGTGCGCTTCTCTGTTCCCTGATCACTCCTGCCCGGCTCCGCGCTCCTATATAGCAAACCTCGGTCGCTCGTCCCTGCGTTTTCGCGTTAACTTGCTCCTCCTCGCCCTTCTGCGCACAGCTCCACCCTCCAAAATGCGCCCGTTCACCCCCGCCCTCGCTCTCCTTCTTGCCGCCGCTGCTCTCGTCTCCGCGCATGGTGATGAGCCCGAAGGCGACCCGACGCCGCCCTCGCCAGAGTCAATGGGCGGCATGCACATGCAGCCATTCAATGCCACAGACTTCTTCCTGTCGTACGATCCCACCTCCTTCCTCAACACGCCGGACTCGCGCTCCGTCCTCGTCGCCCACATCGCCATCATGACCTTCTCCTTCGCCATCCTCCTCCCCGTCTCCGTCATGCTCTCCATCGCGCGCTCGCCGCTCTACACGCCCGTGCATATCGTCTTCCTCGCCGTCACCGCCGTCGGCCTCGTCCCAGCCATGATCTACAAAGCCCGCGCTGAAGACCTCTACCCCGGCAACGTACACTCCTCCTTTGGCTGGGCCGTCATCTTCCTTCTCGCTCTGCACTTCACCGCCGGCATCTTCCAGACCCTGCTCGGCTGGGCCCTGCATAAGCGGCCCTCGACCAAGACCGCCAGCAATGATCCTGCCGCCTCCTATGCACCAGTCGGCGAGGGGCGCGCCTCGCACGAATCCGGCCATGCAGGCTCGCTCGGCAGCGTCACTCTCGACGGCAACGAAGACGAGACTGAAGACATGTACATGTCCGAGTTTGGCTACCGCTACACCGACGCTGACGAGGGCCGAGAGTATGTTCTCGAGACTGCAGATGATCTCGAGAAGCTCAGTCTGCCGCATCATCCTCTGACTGTCGAGTACCGCGTTCAGCACGCAATTGCTACCTACTTTGAACCCCTCCGTCGCACCATCTCTGTCTTCCCTGAGCGCTTGCTCTCTACTCTTTTCATTCTTGCATCCGTCGTCTTTGCTCTGCTCAACCGCCCCATGATCTTCATTGGCTTCTTTCAGATTATGACCGGCGTTGTCACTGCCACAAACATGGGAATGAGCGACAAGGTCTACGGCCTTCTCGCTCACTTCATCAAGGGTTCTGTCTTTTTCTGGTTCGGCATCTTGACTTTTGGTCGTGTTCTTGGAGCGTTTGCCAACCTTGGATGGGCGTGGAACATCCGTCCTGCTCTGCCTGTCTCCCGTCTGAGTCTTGGGGCGCGCTTTTTCCGCTGCTCAATGGAGACAGTCGAGTCTGGTCTGATATTCTTCTACGGCATCACAAACATCTTTCTGGAACACCTCGGCAATCGCGACGGCAAGTGGTCTCACAAGGATCTCCAGCATGCCTCGATTGCTTTTATGTACATCGGAGGTGGTCTTTGTGGCCTTTTGTTTGAGTCGAGCTCTGTCCGCAACCTTTTCAATGCCTCTATCAAAACCAGCCTCCCGCTTCGCCGCACCGCGAACGGCGGTAGCTCATCGGTCGCCGCCGGCGCCACCAGCTCATCTCCTTCGGCACAGGTAGATCACCGTGCGGCTGAGCCAGCACAGTATTCTACTTCGTTTAATCCTTTCCCACTGTTCACCGTTTTCTTTACCGGTGTTTTGATGAGTCAGCATCAGCAGGCGACCGAGCTATCGACAAAGATCCATATGCAATGGGGATACCTGCTCTGCGTCGCAGCCGTCTTCAGAGCATTCACGTATATCTCTCTCTTCCACAGTCCGCCACAGTCATACTTGCCTTCACGTCCAATGACCGAGGTCTTGAGTTCCTTCTGTCTCATGGCTGGTGGTACCATCTTTGTCGCTTCGTCACAACAGATTGTTGATGCGATGATCTACTATGGACTTGATGGCATGTTCACCATGAATCTTGCTGTTGGATCTGTTGCGTTATTAATGGCTTGGATCATGATCTTGATGGCGCTCAAGGGCTGGGCCGTCCAGCGCCGTTCATGATTTTACTTTTTTATATATTTAGTGTCTTTTTGTGCTTCTCTAGTTTTATATATGGGTGGTGTTTGCCTTTTTTTGCTATTTTTATTTATGAGGGTCCTTAATTAATGCTCTAATGTAATGACTACTGGTGGTAGTAGTAGTAGTAGTAGTAGTAGTAGATTCGGTCTCTATTTGCTATATTTATTATATTATCGCATGTACATAATAACAAAAGCCGGTTTCATTTGTACGTCTCGCTTCCTCTCTATGTCTGTGCTGCAATTAATTCGCATAAATATCGGCTGATTTCAAGACTGTTGGATTAAAATGTCGAAGGGCCAAATAACAAAAGAAAAAAAAACGGAAGGGAAAAAAAAAGAGCAAGGACGTTGGTTCTGACGTTTTTAATGGCTTTGTCTTTATCTTTTGCATTTTCGCGAATTTTGTTTCTAGATCGTCGGGTTTTGAGTCGATTTTGTTGTCTCGAAATATCATTGAGGGAAGGGAAGTCGGTTTGATTTTATGTACTTGTATGATTATATGCGAGAAAATTTGACTGGCATAAGTCCGATACTATAAATGATAGATATTGTAGTGGATGCAAGCAGTATTCACTCAATGAAATCAGGTTATTTGTATTAGGAATATCTATATGTGATTGCGGTTATTTATGCAAGTGTTTGTCTATATGAATGGAGGTGTCGCGCTGAAGATTTGTACCATTATGGGATATACAGGATCATAGCAAATACTAGTATAATTACAACATACAACTGTTAAGCTAATATTCTATCGGGAGCGAATTAACTGCATGGAATATTGCGCATATTATATAATATGAAGAGTTGGTAAGGATTTGTGTGCTCGCTAGCAAATATACCTCTGATTTCGGCGTCTCCTCTCTTCGTCTCGATCGTAGTGTCAAGTGTTGTAGGTGACATGTGGCCACGCATCCTGAGGGGAGGGAGACATATTTCTTATTTAGAGGTCATGCAATCCATGACGTCGTTGATGAGAATTGATTAAGCGAGATCTCGCAAGTCGATGCGAAAATAAAATATATTACGTAAAGAGAGCACATATATTTTTAAATTTTGGTGTTTCGGATTCGGGAATTAGAAGAGAAAAATATATCTATGATTGACAGAACCAAGTTGCTATAGCTAAAGACTTAGAACAAGCAGAACAATAAAAGTCGAAAATTCCGTAGAATTGAGTTAATCAGAATGCATTGTATGAAAAAATTGTGATCAATGCGCATGATAAACTTGTTTTGAGTCTGACGCGATATTCAACTTAGTGTTTGTTTTGATTTTAGGCCGCTTGCTGATTCTCAGTTTGAGTGAGGTTTTGATTCTAGCACAATATAAAAGAAATGAAATGCAAGCAGTAACTTGCCATTTTTATTGTGTTTCTAGATTTTAATGGAAAGGTCATAAGCGACGGCGACGCAGTCGCGTCTTCGATACACGTGACCATTGCGTAGCTTCCAACGCTTGCTCTGACAGCAAATCTTATCCCTGATATTTTGCAACTGCATAATGGCAGCTATAAAACTCGTACTTTGTAAATGACGAGGGTGTTGCATGATTGCATGACCAGCATAATCAGTGTACAGAAAGTTTTGACGAGGCGGGATATATCGAAGAATCGCAGTAGTACAGCAACAGTGGCACCTATATCATGTGATATTAACAGACCTGATGGTACAAAATTGAAGGTCAGGAAGGAATCGGATATAAATAGTTGAATCGTGCAGTAGGAATTCGTTGGTTGTTTGCACTTGTAGTGAGTCGTTAACAATTAGGGGACATCCGAGTCTGCAAAATATAGCTTGTAGACAGGTAATCTGATTGCCAAAATCCAAGATAATTATAAGCAAAAAAACGCTCAATTGTCAATTGCCACACACCCAAGATAATTATAAGGAAAGAGCTTAGAACAGTTCGCTACTTAAGAGAAAAGATGTTTTGTTGGCGCAGTGCTGGGGTGTTGTTCGTGCTCTGGCTTTGCCAACTGTGCGTCAGAAGCCGGTTAAAGAACCATAGAACACATTTCACCGACCTAGACAGATCTACCGCAGAGAAGGTAATCGGTGCTGATCATTTATCGAGACACAGAAGCACAATTGAATGGAGTGCAGAAGATTGAAATGGCAGCAGATGTCAAGCAGAAGAGTGCACTTCTTCGGCTTCGGCTTCTTCCCCTGCGTTCGGTTGTCAACGGCTCAGTCGGCGTGGGATAACTCGCGGGATGCGGGGAAGAATTGCTCTCCCCCACATACACGACCTCACCGAGCCGCCCCCACAGCTTCCCCGGTCTTCTTCCCGACTCGCCTTTTATCGACAATCACCATCAAGTCATTAATTCAGTAAGGCCTTCTGAATTGACTAAAGGTGTCCAACAGTGATGATAACAAGACTTGCGCGTGCCAACACGACGACAGCTGCTCGGGCAGTCTCGCGTCCTCTCCGTCGATTCAACTCTACATCTACAAAGTCTGCTCCACCACCACCACCTCCTCTTCCGCCAAAGAAGACATACTCACCGCTACTCTATGCAGGTCTTTCAGCTCTTGCTACGGCAGTTGTCGCGACTGTCATGTTTCAACCGCAAGCTTCGGACGCACCGACCTCTCCTGCAAATCTTTCAGCATTCTTGACTTCCTCAGCTATTCCGACTTCTCTTCTCTCAAGTCCCAAATATGCTACTGCTGCAGTAACAGCTTTAGCAATCGTAGAGATTAAAGCAACTCTCGGAGACGCGAATGTCACGAATTCCGAAGCAGAAATTGAGTCTCATTCATCTAATCCCGCATGTACTCATCATCCGCCAGGTGATGACCAACATCCTTCCGCAATTGTATTTCCTTCATCGACAGAAGAAGTTTCTTCGATTATGAAAATTTGTCATAAATATAGTGTTCCGGTTGTTCCTTATTCTGCTGGAACTTCTCTTGAAGGTCATATTTATGCTGTACGGCCAGGAAGCATTTGCATTGATTTCAGACGGATGAACAATATTCTTGAAATTCATCAAGATGATCTCGATATTGTAACCCAAGTTGGTGTTCCATATGCAGAAATTAATACAAAATTGGCACCGCTTGGCCTTATATTAGGCTCAGATTGCGCTCCTTCAGCACAGATTGGAGGTATGGTTGCTACGAATGCATCAGGAATTAACGCCGTGAGCTATGGTGCAATGAAAGAAAACACAATTTCATTGACAGCTGTACTCGCCGACGGAACAATCATCAAAACTCGTCAACGACCTCGAAAGACTAGTGCGGGCTATAACCTAACCGCATTATTAGTCGGAAGTGAAGGAACGCTTGCAATAGTTACTGAAGCTACTCTTAAAATTCACGTTAAACCAAGAGTTGAAAAAGTCATTGTTGCGCAATTTGCTAATACCAAAGATACGACTGATGCCGTTGCCGATATTTTTAGAGCTGGGATTAAACCTGCTGCGCTGGAATTATTAGATGATCGAATGATGAAATGCTTGAATATGGCAAATATGACAACTCGTGAATGGCTAGAGACACCGTCGTTATTTATCCGTGTTGGAGGAATTAATGATAAAGTATTAGGCGAATATACTAAAGAAATCAAAGCTGCTTGTCAGGCTCATTCGTGCAAGGCGTTTATTCCAGCAAAGAATAAAGACGAAGCAGATGAACTTTTCTCGGCGCGTAAGAACGCTCATTACGCTTGTCTTGATTATGGATATGAAACATTTGGTCCTGAGTGCCGAATGTGGGGTACTGATGTTGCTGTTCCACTTTCAAGATTAAGCTATGTACTTGAAGAAACTCGAAAAGATTTTGATAAATACGGAATTGTTTCATGTGTACTTGGACATGTCGGCGATGGAAATTTCCATACCAATATCTTTTTCTTACCGGATCAAGAAGATCGCGTAAGAGAAGTTACTGATCAAATGGTTAAACGAGGCTTAGCAAATGAAGGAACATGTACTGGTGAACATGGAGTTGGCAATGGAAAGAGAGGATATTTGGATATTGAATTGGGACCAAGCACCATCGATGCTATGAGGAAACTTAAGTTGGCATGGGATCCGAAGAGGATTTTGAATCCCGACAAGGTGTTTAAAATTGATCCAGCAGACAAGGCATTTTGAGTGCTTTTAGTTTCCTCTTTTTGTTTGTTTCATGATTTAGAAGTTTTGTCCTATTCTGCATATTCAAATACTTAATTGGTCGTTTGCTCCAAATGTTTCCCCACAGTTAAATCGCCGAACGGTCGACCAATCGGCATTTGCAGATGTGATTCGTATTCTGATTAGTACCCCAAGTATAATTATTATGATGGCAAGTAAATTTAAGATAACAGAAGAAAAATGAGGCGGCCTTTGCGATAAAGACAAGATTCGAATGTCGGAACGCTGATTAGCACCATCTGGGCGCCAATTATCGCCGAGAATTCAACGATATTGAATGGTTATCAGCGGCGCCAATAGGAGCATGGAGTATCATCTGCGATTATGAATCAATTAATGCAGTTAAGACTTAGATGATTGATGATTATGAAAGTAGAGCAATCATATAAATAGAATGTGAGTCTGAAGAGGATTTTGACATATTTTGGCTGAGAAGAACGCCACGAGTGATGTATAGACGATTCTACATGCGATTGGCAGGCTGGATTCATCCTCTTCAAAGACTTACTGCAATTTTAAATTTTATTTAAGGGGTTGATCTTCCCTGCTGTCTTCTTATCAAGTGTGCGTTTTCGTCGTCGCTGTCCTGTAGGCGATGTTGAGAGCCCGGTGACTTCCCGTTCACCCCGCCTGGCGTTTCTGCTTGGTGACTATCATACGCCGGCAACTTTATGACCTATCTACAGCCTTTGAGATTGCATAAGCCAAAAATATACTGATAAAAGTATTACCTTCACAATTTTAATCGTAATAGAAGCACAACGCTCTTATATACCATGTTAGCAAATCCTACTGCCGTTCAGCAGACCCTCGGCAATCCACAAAATCCAAAGGGCTTTGATATTAAAGTTAAGGTTCAGGAGCTGGGGTAGGGCTCCGGGCGTTTTTTGCCGTGTTGCTCACCTCGATCTGGCGATAAGGAACCGGCAGTGCTCGGCACAGCAGCAGCAAACCGAGTCTTCTGATAAGAACATTATAGGAGTCACTAGTGACTATTTGCTGAATCACTAATCTGAAACTTATCCATGGATCTTACTGAATAGAAGCCAGAAGCCGTTGGCTGGACGTCGGTCGATAGATTGTGCGCTCGGGACTACCAATCCAACCCTAGATATGCGAGAAACTCTTCTACGCATTGGCCTATAGCTACTTCATCTATTCTTCATATTTGTATGGTGCACTGTTCAATTATTCATCAGCTTTGACCTCCGACAAGTGCTCAAGCAGTGGTCCGCGTCAATTGGGTGCCAGAGTTTTTGCCGGATAGGCTTGCTCATCCAAGTCTCACTTGGCACCAGCCATTATTTACTGCTGACAATATTGAAATTTGAGCACTTATCAATGCTGAATAGGGAAAATACCAAGACAAATGTGCGGGTTTTTGGAAGTTTGATAATCTTTTCTACTTGTCACAAATGGTGCTTGGCCCGTTTATTGATTGTCAGCTGCGATAACGATCAAGGATGGCTCCAAGGCTTTCTGAATATATATGTATATGCTTATCGGCGGACGGAACCAGAGAGAGATTTATAGATATCCCTATATTTCCTGTCGCCGACGGCTTGAAAGTTCTAGTCGCACAATATTCTGCTGACTGTACTTCTTCTGTACTGCAATCGAGCAATTCACGGCGCTGGCTGTACAGTGGTTTCTTCGCCATGGCTGCTTATGATGAAAAGTCCGACGAGGCGTCCAAGAATTCATCCGATGAGGTAGTGGTAAAGAACGAGAAGCAGTTCATGATTGACGAGAATGCTGTGGAAGCTCCGGTCATCATTGATGAAAAGGCAGAGGCTGATGTCACCGTCTTTGAGCTCGATATCCCTGATTTACGCGTCCGCGCTATTGAACGCTTCCAGACTGAGACGCACAATGACTTGGTCGATATTTTGGATAACACTCCGGTCTTCGAATACTTGATGGATATGCTTGTGACCATGACTACATCAGAAGCTATTCAGACTTTAACTGCATCTGCTGAATATCATAAAGATGATGCTAACTTTGCTGCTCATTCGCTTGATAAGATCCATGCTTTGCTCGCTGGTGAAGAATCTTATGGTAAAGGTCACGAGGAGTTTATTTTGGATTTACTTATTGAAGGAACTATCTTGAGATTTCATTCTCCGTATCCTGAAGTACGCGCCGTTTGTGATCCAATGGATGATCCTGATCTTCCTGTCGAAACGATTCGTGCGTACTTCCTTGGTATTGTTTGGGTTGCTATTGGTTCCTTTATCAATCAAATGTTTACCTTCCGTCAACCTTCACTTACTATCGGTGCTACCGCAATTCAGATTTTACTTTACCCATGCGGAAAATTCCTTGAACGAGCGGTACCAGATTGGAGTTTTACGGTCTTTGGAAAGCGATTTAGACTTAACCCTGGACCTTGGAATAACAAGGAGCAGATGCTGGCGAGTTTGATGACAAATGTTGGTTCTACTTCTAGTAATTTTATGAGTTATGTTGTGGTTATGAAATTGGATAGATTTTTTGCTCAGAAGTGGGTGGATTTTGGATTTATCTTTTTGATGAATAGCTCGACGCAGGTATGAAACAATCTCCTTGCTGAATGCTTTTGATATTGCTGTTTGACTGACGAGAGTTTTTTAGTTTTTTGGATTTGGACTTGCTGGTCTTTTAAGAAGATTCGTTGGTAGGTACTCCTTTTGAAATCATAGCGGTACCACTTCTCTAACTCAACACTTCTAGTCTATCCGGCAAAAGCTATTTGGCCGTCTCTTCTTCCAACAATTATGCTTAACCGAACACTTCTTCTCCCTGAAGAAACGCACAGTATCCACGGTTGGACAATTTCTCGTTACCGATTTTTCTTTACCGCATTAGGATGCATGATGTGTTATTACTGGCTTCCAGGATTTTTGTTCACGGCTCTTAGCACGTTTAACTGGATGACATGGATTGCACCGACCAACAAAAACCTTGCAATTGTCACCGGCTCTATTGTTGGATTAGGATATAACCCATTGACGACCTTTGATTGGGGTGTGGTTGCATATTCTGCTCCTCTTGCTGTTCCGTTTTTTTCTTTGGCGAATCAGTACTCTGGCATGTTCATTGCTGGCTTGATTATGCTTGCGTTGTACTACAAGAATTATAAGTGGATGGGTCATATTCCTATCAATTCTACTTCATCCTTTGACAACCGTGGTCAAAGGTACAATGGTTCAAGAATCGTTAATGAAGATCTTACTCTAAATGCTGAAGCTTACCGAAACTACTCACCCCCTTTCTTGTCGATGGGTTATCTTATGTGTTATGGCTCCGAGTTCGTGATGTTTACAATGTCAGTCGTATACATTGGATTAGCAGAATGGAGAGCACTCAAGCAACGGTTTACTGGAATGTATCACTCTATTCGTTATCGTGGCCGTTCGAACTTCCAGGATTATGATGACCCATTTTGCAGAATTATGGCTCAGTATCCTGAAGTCCCTGACTGGTGGTATCTCATCATCCTTATTCTCGCTTTTGTCTTTGGTATTGTCGCATGTGTTGCTTATCCAACAAACACTCCTTGGTGGTCAATTATTGTCATTATTGCCATCTGTATCTTTCTTATATTTCCCAGTGCTATCATATACTCCATGACTGGATATCAACTTGGATTTAACGATATCGCCATCGTCGTCGCTGGTTACATGGTCCCTGAGCATGCTATTGCAAATATGATCTGTCGTGTATTCGGATGGAACGTCGACGCTCAAGCCGAGTCTCTAATTGGCGATCAAAAATTAGGACATTATGCAAAAATCCCGCCTCGTGCTTTACTCAGAAGTCAACTTTTGGCGACTTTAATCCAGACGTTTGTTACGATTGGTGCTTACAATGTCTTGGTCATGTCATTCCCTGATCTTTGTGCTCAAGATCAAGCGAACAGATTCGTCTGCCCATTCCCTAACGCGCTTTATACTGCTACTCTAGTCTGGGGTGTAGTTGGGCCTGCGCGCATGTTTCAGACTATTTATCCCATGCTTAAATGGTCATTCTTGATCGGTGTGTTGATCGGAGCTCCGGTATACTACATCCGATTTTATCTTATGCGCGTTAGAGGATTTGGTTGGCTTAAGAATTTCAATCCAATTCTCTGCATCGCCGGCATGAATCTTTTCCAATCTGGATATAATCTTTCCTATTATACGCCAGGTTTAGAAATGTCGTTTATCTTCATGTACTACATTCGTCGTCATTACCTCGCCTGGTGGACTAAATATAATTTCGTCCTAACTGCTGCACTTAGCGCTGGCGTTGCAATTTGTGCGATTTTGATCTTTGTTTCGTTGCAGGTTACTAATGTTTCAATTCCTTGGTGGGGAAAGACTGTTTCGAGTGCGGGCGTTGATGGTGCTGGTTCAGCTACTCTCTTTGCTCTGCCCGAAAGAGGATATTTTGGTCCCGAGACTTGGGAGTAAATCTCTTTTGATGATCATACTGAATTTATTGTAGTTCCTTTTCTTTGTTTTTGATGTTTTTGATGTTCAACCTTGACAAGCGTATGCCTATTATTGGAAATGCGTACTTGCTAGAAATATGCTCTTAATATAATTTGCATGCCATCCATTTGCAATATCAGTCAAA
The DNA here is from genome assembly GCA_030568295.1 of Myxozyma neotropica. Taxonomy (NCBI): domain Eukaryota; kingdom Fungi; phylum Ascomycota; class Lipomycetes; order Lipomycetales; family Lipomycetaceae; genus Myxozyma; species Myxozyma neotropica. Next base: position 77,961 of record JAJLTU010000044.1, read on the forward strand.
AGTTGCGTTGCCTAATAGCCAATTACTCAACCCCAACGCATATAGTTTTCAATCTTGACTTTCCCTTCATAAGCAATAGTTGACAGCAATTTACGAACAATGCCTTTTGCCGGATTCTTGTAATTATAACTATATATTAATAGATTAAAGTCTTGATGTTACAACTCCAAAAAAGAAGAAAAAAGCTCCCACTCTATGCAGATTAGCTATTAATATCACATTTATCCCGTTAATTCCCTGATATACATCCGTTCTAACCAACCTGCCATTACCAGATATTATTATTACACAGAAAGACAAACAAACCTATATCCTAACACCTCCGGCTCCGTTGCCTACTATCGCACCACAAAAATTTAGAAAAACCCGCCAATAATCCCTCTCATTGACCATTTACTTCGATCATCTTCTATATCTTCATTTGATTTGACACTAGTCCTATCCTTAGCGCTAAGTCGTCGTTCTGCTTCCAAATCGCTATACTCGACATTCCATTTTCTCCCGAATCCATATGGCTGACATGATAAATCACTTAGATCGTACGACATATCAGACCATGATAAATCATCCGATACTGTGTATACAGGCTGAAGTCTTGCTTTTGAAATTTCTTTCGATTCGGAGATATTATTATGCGATTTGTCGAGAAAAATGGGTCGCTTCTGCGCTTTAAGAGTTGATGAGCGAAGAAGGATTGAGACGTTTTCTTCGTCAGCAGGAGTGGCAGATGAAGAAGAATGTACAGGATCAACAATCATTTTAGGAGAAAATAAAACAGATGTGGTTGTAGTAGCACTAGTTGATGCCAAACTTTCAGCAATACTCACCGTATCCGTCAGCGATGAAATTTCTGATTCTGTAAATGAAAACTGTGAATCACGATCTGGTGATTGTGATAGAGCGCTATCATCTTGGTTTTTATGAATGTTTAGCGGCAGAGGTCGAGGCTGTTGTTGTTGCTGATATTGATGCTGTGAATTTGAAGTTGACAAATTTCGCTCAAATAGTATTCGATTAGTGGCTACTGCTTTACATTCACTTTCAGCAGTTTTATCGGATCCATCTACTCTATCAGCAACAGATATTTTACTCGAGTTTCGTGATAGCCAAGGGGAGAGTGATCCTTTCCGTTGTGGTGATAATGGACTCACGTCAAAATCCGCAGTCGCGTCAAGAAATCTATCTGCTGGACGAACTTCATGCCATGTAGCGTCAGCATCTCCATCATCAAATGCTGATGAATTATGAGTGCATGCAGATTGCAATAAGCGACAACTTTTTGCTAAATTAGTTTCGAGGATTTGAAGAAATGTGGGGTCAGCGCTAGAGTCGATTAGTTAACGCGTCGTGTGATGTAGAAAAGACGTAGATGCGAAGTTCATACGATTCGATTTCTATTCGTAAATAGGTTCCTTGAGTTGGTAATGGCAATATAAATTTATCTTCTGAAATTTGCCAGCATCGCAAGCTATATGATATACCAGAATCAGTATATCTGAATTGCGACACGCGACTGCGGGCGCGGTATAGCAGTATATCAAAAGTTGATAAAGAAAAAAGATAAGACGTACCGTCTCAAAACTGGATGAACTGCACTGCCACATTGTATAAACGTGCTATTATGTGCTGCTATTCGATAGAGCTTGAGAGGACCTACAACCTATGCATTAGAAATAGAAACGTTACGACGCGTGCTGTTCGCTCGACGCGAAGTTGACGTAAGCGACAGAACATTGTTTCATACCTCGAGCAACATTTCGTTCGCTAATAATTCTCCGACTAGAAGGCGGTGATAAGAATGAAGTCGTGGAAGGTGAAGAGGTAAAGCTGACGATCCGCGCACGGGGGCATTGCACTAATAGGAGCTCTTCAGCAGGCGAACTTGCGACAGACGACGTGGTTGATGAGGGAGTCAATGGAGATGGAGAGGAAGAATTCATCGTTGCAGCTATAGTACAGTCTCCTTGATTGCTATCCGTTTATCCCATGAGGCAGTCGATATCGCTAACTTGGGCAGGGAACGATTGCGATAATGATAATCAGCCGTCGACGGTTCTTCGAAGACGACGGATGCGGCGCTCGCTCAGCAGTGTTTTTGGGAAAGGCTAGATTTTCGCGCTGATCATCCGAGAGCCTGTTCTGTCAGAGTGACACTACTTACCTCTATTGTTATTTCTCTTTGTCTTTGTCTATATTAGTTGGCTGGACCCCTCAGGTCCATCCATCATCATCCATCATCCATCGTCAAGAATCGCAATATTGTACAATACTTCTACGGCTCCTGAGGGGGCTTCTTTGGCTTTGCCGGCCTCGCCTACTCCCGCAGCAACCACAGCTGCTAGGATAACTCGGCGTCGCTAATGAGCTAGGAGGGGTTGGTACCATACGCATGGCAATGGGGCTCGAGCTGATGATTCAGAGGGTCTAATACCCGAAATGATCTCTAGAATACGGCAGACAATATTTGCTGGCAGGATCAACAACAATATCGGGTCTGGGAACAAAAGGCAGCAGTGCGCGGTGAAGCCATCAACAGGACAGTCACTGTGCGATACTCAGTCGGGAAATTGGTGCCTGATGTTGGGGAACTACCCTTGCCCTTGTCCTTCAAAGAGTTTTTGGATGAGCATCTGCCGTCCATCGTTTACCGATGCAACAATGAAGGATCCGTACCGTGCAATTGCACTACGGTTTTCTGATACAGAGCTTTGTATGAATGCAGAGGAATTTAATAAGGCGGGTTCTTCTATCAATTCTTATGACAAGCACAATGCTAACAAGCAACAAGCACTCAAAAGCAATGAATGTGTACAGCACAAACAAGGCGGTTCAATTGGGGTTGTCAAATGCAATCCATGCACAGACTACAGTGGTAGCAAGCAAGCATTTTGAAGACAATGATAGTCCAATAGTGATTAGTACAATTGTACGTTTGAATATATATCCTCATTTGCCAAAAAAAGCACACCTTGTATTTGTAAAAAAATACAGCTAGCAAAACCAAGCTCACTCATCCTGGTGCAACTTGACAGTATATGCTCTGCCAATGCTGCGAGCAAGATATTCTGTGAAAAGCATGAAATCACCATGTCAAAGAATTGAAAATAGTACAAATTATTCTATGCTCATATCAAATGGCATGACTACCACAGCAGAGATTACTGAAATTGATTTTATATTTCCAAACCATGGTTCAGGTGAATGACTTTTTCTTACCACATCTAGGCACGGGCTTGCTGCTGGGTGCTCCATAGAAATCAGAGCCATTCTGGACTTTAATAATTTGAATTTGACAGTGCAACAACCCACAACAATCTTAAGACTGTTCAAGCATTTTCGGGGAACGTAGTCGAGGCTAGAAAGTATAATCTTGCGATTAGAAATATCTACTCAATTGGAAAGCAAAGAAGCTATACTCTCTGCAAGCGTTCTTAGTGCAGTAAAATATTATCAATTATTTTCTTTTTAAATTTTTAATGTGCGCTTTTTTAGACAAACCTCGCTGGCAATCTCACGGTAACTGTTTTGTCAGTCGGCACACAACTGGTGATGAAAGCATCAATATCAATTATCATCCTTCATGATGTACTCCGCTTACACGCAAAACTCCCATGAGCCAACTTTTGCTCCGGTTTTACGATTTCATTAAAGGGGCATTTACTTTTAACGGGCAAAATATTCGAGATTTGAATTTACAGTCATTGAGACGAGCAATTGGGCTTGTCGGGCAAGAGCATATTCTATTTTCAGGCTCGATTGCCGATAATATCGCGTACGGATTGGCGGGTGTCTCGAGAGAAGAAATACAGGACGCGGCCAGGAGAGCTAATTGTCAAGTCGTGAGCGAGTTCTCGCAAGGCCATGATACACAAGTTGGACCTCGAGGTACGCAAGATAGTGATTGCTAAAGCTTTAATACGAAAACCCCCAATTTTGAAAGTAGATGAAGTGACGTCTTCGGTTGATGCAGAATCTCAGAGTGCGGTTTTGATACATTGAAGGGAAAGTAATGAGTGTACGACGATTTATATTTCACATCGATTGCCTGCAATTAAGAGAAGTGATGTGGTGATGGTCCTAGACAATCACGGAAAGGTGATTGACCAGGGCACGGTTAGGGATTTAGTTGCAGACGAAAACAGCTATTTTATGAAGGTGATGACATGATCAGTTAGATGGACTCCATATTTTGGTAGATATATGAAGACTTGCGGGTTTTGATTTCAGATGCTAGTGATTGACAGTCATGTTTAAGTCATCGCACACAATAACGCGACTTGCAGAAATCAGGAGTCGCATATGGACTTGTACCAAACGTAACTCACAAAGATTGTCACGCGGCGCAATGCAATGTGCTATCTTTCGGACCAAAGCGTATGCCGCGGGACTAGTCGGATGGTATCACATCACAGTGTCATCCGCTCAAATTCCTAATTGGGGTCTGAGGGATTCGCAGGTTAGGGGTGAGTTTTCCTCTGTCACGGTAACACATGCACCGACACCAACGCCGATGCTTCCAGTGCCGTTGGGAGTAAGTACTGATGAACAGCTTGCAGTCTTGTCCTCTATGATAAACCGCTTTCCTCTAGGCCGATTTCATGTAAATCCGGTGGACCATTGCTCTCAAGCCACTTCAAGTCATACCAGGATACTATTTTGCAATGGCTACTCCACATAGCCGACCCCGGGTGTCACAGGACGGAATCATCAATCCTGCACCAGAGCCCTTGAATCATGAAGACCTCTCTGAGACTCTTTGATAGCATCATCCAGAAATTTGAACCTTCACAGATAACAAAAGATCACGTCAAACCAGAGTTACACCTATCCGGCTGACAAAAGAGGCGTTTCCAATAAGGATGGTTTTCTTTTGCTCTTTTTTTCTTCATTGAACGCCATTTAAGTGGTGGCTCAAGTGATACAGAACGTAACTTCGCATGTGCTATTTCTCGCTTGAGCCGCTTTCTACTTAGGCTGCCAAAGACTGCGCTACTCTTGATGAAAGCCTAGTCAAGTTTGTCGAATATCTGATAAATAATGTCTTCTTGCCCAGTATGATGTTGTATATGATTTGAAATGGCCGCAACCAATATTTATTCAGTGAAAGCCTCGACTGCAAAAGGGCTCAACCGACGCCAACCTGCCTTGAGGACGAGTTGGCATTTCTAGAAGTGGCTCATATCATTCCTCGTTCCCTCATGCCACTCACCAGTATAGGTGAGGAACAAAAGCTGGTTCATATGACTACCACACTCCCCTTTGATCTCTCACTTACAGACATCTTAGGCTGAACCCAAGCAGACAGCTCCTGGGATCCTTGATATGTTCAATCCTGCAGCTATTTCCCTTATCGGCGGTTCTGATATTGATTGACCAATGAATGTGCTCACTTTAACCAGCGACCTTCGCATATTGTTAGGTCGTTTTGAGATCACTTTTGAACATATCAAAGATCACACCTATAAGATTGACTTGACTATGTGAAACCAAACTGTGGAAATTTGACCACTTACCTTCCTGTCACTCGTACACTGTATACCACTGCAGAGCAGAATATAGACATGCCCTCCATTGATTACTTGAAGATTCGTCATGCCATAGTGAAAATTCTTATCTAAGTGCTGGGGAGTTTATTGACAAATTTATTAGACACATGGAGGAACTTGAAGAGGGACAAGTGAACTCAAACTGGTCTAGCTGTATTGATGATTATGTATCTCGAGGAGATATCTATGTGCTATAGTGCGTGTTTCTAGCCATAGCACAACTGTTGCATATTCTCACTGCCCAAGACATTACTTACTCATGGATATGGGAAATTTCTTCTATATGCAAAAAGCATGGGGGCAGGTTTTTTTCTGTTCTTTTGCTTTGATTGGAGGACGAGAACCTATGGATGAGGTCACATGGCCATTGAAATCCTCTGCAGTTGTAATATTGTAGTTATCTAGCTATTGAAAAGTGATGATATGCTGGAAGGCAAATGCTATTGAGATGGAAATAATATTACTATACACATGCAAACATAGAATCAGTTCTTGTGCCTTGCCTCTACAAACACGCAAATGCTACTCTTCGTATAGACCACAAAAAGTAAGTCTAAACAGTTTATCCAGTTTTCCGCCTTTATTTCTTATCCATCCATAAATTCTTAACCTTCAGTATCTGTAACAATGCTGATCTGATGCACTCCAAATTCCTGCATGCCCAGGAGGTTGGACTGCTATCCGCTGATGTGTAATGATGTTATTGCTATTTCATCACCAATGCTTCTTGATTATCTGGCTCAAATTGCTTCACACTCTTGCTTGGGTTGAAAATTAATGACAGTGATTACTAATTGCTTAGTAATAATTAAATTTGTCGGACGAAGTTGCATTGTCGACGAACATACATGCTGTCATTCTGTATTCAATCTGTATTCAGTATTGCTCCGCACTAAGTTCTATGTAACTCTAATTGAGTATCCTCCCCATATACTTAACTTCCATCCCAACCACGACACTCTACAACTTCGCCTTCAATGACGGAGTAACCATCTTATCATAAGCTTGGTTCGATAAATTATCAACCGGTACATTGGTATGCGCACCAATGCTTGCCACATCCACAAATGACGGATTGAGCTCTTCGATCTTTGTTGCTCCAATCAAGCGCATGTTCATTTCAAGTTCGTCCTTGAGAAGCTGAATTGCGCGCACGACACCAGTCTCGCCGTAAGTTGACATGGCGTACAAAAATGGACGGCCAATACCGACTCCCTTGGCTCCAAGGCAGAGAGCCTTGATTATGTCAGTTCCACGGCGCACGCCACCATCGATGTAGACTTCAATCTTGTCTTCATAACCATGTTGCTTAAGAGCAGCCATGACTTCAACAAGGACCTCAATACCAGTTCGAGCAAAGTCCAATTGACGACCACCATGATTGGAAAGCAAGATTGCATCTACGCCGTACTCGACAGCCTTAATCGCGTCTTCAGCACGCTGGACACCCTTGAGTACAATAGGCATCTTTGTGATACTCTGGAACCAAGGAATATCCTTCCAGCTAAGTGCGGGATCGATAAACGACGAAATCGCACGAGCAGCTCCTTGAGATCTATCAACAGTGCCTTCATCAGACTGAACCTGAGCGGCCTGTTCATCGTACTTCGATCGCATGTCCTTCTCGCGACGACCGAGCTGTGGAGCATCAACAGTGATCCAGAGCGCCTTGCATCCACGCTTCTCCGCATGCTGCACAATTTTCTTTGTAATTTCACGATCCTTGTTAACGTAGAGCTGAAGCCATTGAACTTGATCACCTTGCTTTGCGTCAACGATCTCGTCGAACGAGCAGGATGCGAGAGTGGGGATCATTTGGATCACGTTCTCGCGGTATCCTGCGCGAGTGAGAACAACCTCGCCTTCAGGGTTTCCGAGCTTGCCTAGCGCAGTCGCAGTAATATAGAATGGAACCGAGGTCTTAGTTCCCAGCATTGTAGTTGAGAGGTCGATTTGGTCGACATCGACAAGAACACGGGGGCGGAACCATATTCGGTGGAAAGCTGCATGATTCTCACGAAGTGTGATTTCGTCATCAGCTCCAGAGGAGTAGTATGCCCAGGCGGTATTCTTCATTGTCTGACGAGCAATATCTTCAAAATCAAGAAGGTTGTAACACTGGGAAACAGGAGGCATGCGCTTAACGCGCTCGAGTCTAGCTTGCTCTGCATCGTCAATGACTTCTTCGGATTTGTCAACTGCCACGGTTGACATATTCACGGCGCCAAGATGTTTCGATAGTGGAAGATACTTGTCAAGAGTATCAGAAGGATGAATAGGATCAAACTCCTTTGTAGCATCTTTGCCGGCGTACTTGAGAATAATCTTTTGTCCGCCGGGGTGCTCCGGCAGGAACTCGGTGACGTCGTAAGCCTTGCCATGAACGATGACCCAGCATGAATCTTTGGTGTTGTGTTTGGCGACTATTGTGATTGTCAGTCAAAAAAAAACAATAAAAAATCGAAAGAGCAGGGGATATCTCACTATCTGCGCCGGTAAGGGAAGCCATGGCTACTTGTGCTTCTTGATGATGAACCGACAGATATTTTCACAGAGCAATTAAACCTCGGCAAACGCGGAATGTATAATATGTATTTTCTGCGCTTTTTTAACTCGATAAATGCTAACAAAATCTATTCCTCGTTCGATAAAGTAATCCAAACAGTGATAATGCGCAGAGATTGAGAGAAGGGAGATCTAGTAGAAGTATACGGAATATCGAGATTAAATGGAACTTCTTTGCGGGGCAGCGGAAATCTCAGTGAGGCGGGGAACCTGCCAAATGCGCGCACGCCGACTGGCCGCCGATACCACCGAACGGTTGAACCATATAAGCCATTAGTAACCAAGTCTTCATCTCCCCCCGTTTATTCCGGTCTTTAGTCGCCTTAGGCTGATTTTCGTGCAAGTTTTACTTTCTGCGAGTTTGATGACTCGCTTTGCAAAGCGGATTACAAAAAATGTACTTCTTACTCGGTCCATCTTCGGAGCGAGGCTGCAGGCACTACTGAGAGCCCTAACCCGACTGCAACGCGTCGGTAGTGTGAGAGCGTTGTCCTTTAGCGCGACTAATTAGAACGCGACGGGTTCACTAGCTGGCGAATAGCAAGTGCAAGAGATTTCCAGGTCTCTGAAGTGCTGTGCTTTTTGAACGACAACTGTCAAATCAATAACAGAAGAGTCATTTGGTATTGTCTATAAGTGTATTTTACAATAGCTTACACTGACACCTTACACTAATGATCAAAGCAGGGCGACTGGAGATGAACATGATTGAATCTAGCAGCTCGGATATTTCAGTTTAGCAGACATGATACTGCCGACGAGGTGCAGTACTTGCCAATGACTATATAGTATTACGAATGAGTCTGTCAGCTAACTAGATCGCTACGCCAGGTTTGCTACTAGCTGCTACATTGCATCTGGTTCCGTCGATGACTGGCCTGTAGTCCGCCAGCCGTGATGATCTCTGATAATATTATAACTGCTGCAAATGCCTGAACTGCATGAAGAGCCACAGGACAGCTTATTCTCTACCCGCGACGGCGCCACTCGAACTAACGTTGCTTTTCGTGTTAACACGGTCGACCGCGTCGGCAGAGCACAAGTAGTCTCAGACCGTCGAACTTGCGCTTGCAGTTGCTAAAATCACTCAGCTATGGCCTTTATCACAATCTTATATGCTACGCAGGTCAGATTGGTTACGGTTGACTCTCATATCGTTGCGCTTCAGGATCATTGACGAGATCTTCTCTCCATACGCGCCGTACATTAACTAGTAGACGCGTAAATAATCTGTGCGTCTCTATTAACGTACTAACGACGACATGTATTCTATTTCCATGCACCATCTTAGAGGTAGACGTATATAAATCAATTCAAAATTTCAACAGCTTAAAAATAGATATAAATAATAGTAGAAAGATTTCTTTAACTCTGCGTTAATTCATTAAAAATTGAGCGGTTCGCTGCGTACACCGGAAGACGGCCATCCGATATCTGGACCGCTCTAAGGTGCTCATTTCAAGCCATGAGTCGGAATTGGGTCGCAGCAAACAGTCTATAGCGAATCACCTATCCAACGAGCAATCAATCGGCCTGGAACCGATGATGCAAGCTAGCTCCACAGCTATGGACGACAGAGGGCCGTGAACAAGGAGGAAGAGGGATGGATAAAGACTGTGGGGAAGTGTCGGCTCTGTGCAATTACTTCAGACTCCAGCCAAATTAGAATTTTCAATTCGCCATGTCAACACTGATGTCGTCGTCGCGAGCGCAAGCAGTACCACAGCGCTGCCCATTATATTGACCGCAGATTCACAATTAGTGGCCGCAGGACAGAGCGGCAGCGAGATTACTCTAGGTGCAGATAGTCAATGCCGATAAACTCCTACACTAATGACGGCCATCTAGAATTTATTCTCGAGCGGCAACCGACTGCTGCAATGCGTGCGCCCGTCTCTCGACTGCTACCTTGGCACGAGCTCAGGTCACTCATCGATTGCGCAATTGACTTGTCTCGGTTGGCGAAAACAATTTCAACTTTGAGAGCCTCGCAAAGACTCTTATTGCCCTTTGTCTTTCTCGGTCGACCGTCGTCCACTTCCTCATTTCGGCTGAACATATATATTGCATGATGGCCGATCTGCTCTCCCAGTTCTCTTGCAATTGAATACATTTAACAAGTATGGCAGACCAACCACAGGGTTTCCACATCGACAGGAACGCGGTCCCTGGTACTGTTCGTCTCGTGGACCTGCACTCTGATTCGAAGCGGTCAATTATTCCTGTCCCAAGACCGTCAGCTGATCCCGAAGATCCTCTCAATTGGTCTGCACCGCGGAAATGGCGTACAATGGCCCTTGTTCATTTCTACACGTTCATCGTTGGATGGTCCAGCGCAGGTGTATATTCGATCCTTGCTGATATCTCTGCCGCCACTGGTCTTTCGGTTGCTGATCTCAACTCTGGCACTGGTACCATGCTACTGTTCTTCGGATGGGGATGTCTTGTTTGGCAACCTTTTGGCCTTACTTTCGGTAGACGTGGTAGCTATATTCTCAGTCTGGCATTTACCGGCGCGATCTCCGTATGGACGGCATACTCGACAAGCTACGCGACTTGGGTCGTGCAGCGTATTCTGCTCGGTCTTGTTGGAGCTCCTATCGAATGCTTGTGCGAAGTGAGCATTACAGATCTTTTTTTCACTCATCAGCGTGGACGACAGCTTGGTATTTATTTGTTGATGCTCAGTGGTGGCGCATATCTTGCTCCACTATGTAATGGATTCATTAATCAGAGCATGGGATGGCAATGGGTTATGGTAAAGCTTGCTTCGTTTTCTCATTTGACTAAAAAGGCATCTACTGACGCTAAAGAATATATAGTACTGGTGCGCAATTCTCTGTGCAATTGCATGTGCTTTATGTTTCTTTTTTATGGAGGAGACAATGTACTATCGGGAGACTTCGTTCGAAGCTACTGCCGATTACTCAGATTCCTCATCCTACGAGTTATTCGACGAATCCAAGAACAATATAGTTTCTTCAACAGTTCAGCAGCAATACGCACCTCGTCCGTCATATTTACGTTCTCTAGCTCTCTATAAAATCATCCCTGAAAAGCCCAATGAGTTCTTTAGAATTATTATTCGCCCGTTTATTGTTTCTTGGTCGCTTCCTTTAGTTGTTTGGGTTGGTCTTTATCACGGTGTTGCAGTATGCGCTTTTTCGTCAATGAATGCTACTGCTTCTGTAATTCTTACTGCCACCCCTTATAATTTCTCCTCATCGAAAGTGGGTCTTACGTATATCTCTCCATTTATCGGTTGTCTTATTGGTGCAATTTGGGGAGGTGAATTTAATGATCGCATTTGCGTCTACTTAGCCCGTCGCAACAAAGGATACCGAGAATCTGAATTCCGTCTTTGGGCAGCAGCTGCTTTATGTATCATTCCTCCCGGTGGAATGTTCGTTTGGGGAGTGGGAGCGTACTACCAAATACATTGGTTCGGACTCGTTTTCAGTATGTCTATGCTTGGATTTGCTATGTCGACTGCTGGTACAATCGTCCTTTCATATCTCATTGACAGCTACAAGGAACTAGCTGGTGAGACTTTAATGGCAATCAATGTTTTACGCTGCTCAATGGCATTTGGATATGGTTATGCTGTCACACCTTGGATTGAAAATCAGGGTTATAAAAACGCGTTCATACAGATGGGAGTTATTAGTATGGTCTTGTTTGCTTCTTTTGGAATTATTTTATGCATAGGTAAGAAGGAGAGAAAGCGAACTGCGCATAAGTACTGGAAATTAGTCGAGACTGGTATTAGAGATCTTCAGGAATAGAAAGTCTGTATCTTGATGGTGATTTAGATTAGTCCAGGAATGATAAATATATATTCATAGAGAATTTTCAAATCTCCATTCGGTAGCTAACGCCAAATCGCATGAACAGCACGCATTGCGTTGATAAGGATGCCGAGAGAGGTGAACGCGCTGGCGCGTGGTATGGGGTAAGTTAAGCAAATATAGTATAAAACGACGCGAACCAAGTCGCGCTGGAACATAAAGCGAGTTACACCATAAATATCTCTTAGACATGGCTACGCGATAGTAAGCTCAAGGGGTTGGTGTATGAAAAGCCATGCTAAATTAGATATTGTGATTATAAAATCCTTTATGATCTCACAAAGACGTCCATATATCGCCCAATTTTCCGTTTGAGAGTCTTCTAAGATGTATATGTCAGATAGAAGGCGAATTCTTGTCCCACCGACAGCGCGACCGATTGCATATGCTGATTCTCTTCCCACATCTCCATCCCCAGCTCTTCCGTCATCAACGAAAATCTATCTACGAACTTCGCTTCTTCCAGATTCCTCAGGTTCAGCATATTTCGAACACCAAAGGCACAAGATTCTCGTGTTAATAAATGGTCCAAGGCCTCAACGATCGTCTTTTTCTTCGTCAGCAAAGCTTCTCGTCGACGTCAAATTCTTACCACTTTCATCAGATGCGCACGTACTAGGGATCCAACAAGGCGGTGGTTTCGACACTGATTTGGAGAAGAGTTTGGCTGATTATATATACGCATCATTAGTGCCAGCAATCAGACTTGAGCAATATCCAAAATCAGGGATAAATGTCTCTATCGTTGTGATTTCAGGACCGCCAGTATGGAAAGGTCTCGTGAAACAAATAGCTGCTGCTTGTGTGACTACCGCCGGAGCTGCTTTGGTTGATGCTGGAATCGAAGTTTTGGACGTTGTAACAGCTTGTGCGGTTAAAATTTCAAAAAATGGAGAAGTATCGCTTGATCTTGATGAAAATGGAGTAGAAGAGGAAGAAAATGGCGCTACGCGAGCGGTTATGAGTTCGATGTCTAGTCGGGATGAGATTACAGGATTTTGGCTGGAAGAAGGAAACGAAGGATCTGAGTCAATACAAGGAGATGCTCTGATTAAAGTGCTTGAGTTTGCTACGAATGGAGCTATAGAAATTAGAAAACTGGTAAACTCGGTTCTATATCGGAGTTTGGATGGGCTCGATGTTAAAAAGCATGGAAAGAGATCAGCCGAAAGTATGGAAAGTTAGTATGTGATAATAAACGATTTTGCAAGAAGTTTTTCAAGAAAAGCAAGCGGTATAATTAGATACTAAATGTTACTACGCTGGTATCTTCAATGTGTTATGTCGTCGGAGCTCATATTCGAACTGCGCAACACCACTAGCTATCATATTGATATATGTGGGATTCTACACTCATCTTACGTGTTTCTGCTCATCTAATTTCCCTCTTATTAATATAATACTACCTAGACCGACGACAACCAATGGTAATGTGCGGTATAGGCTGATTATAAGCCGACTGGACTTAACCTCAAATTTTCACATACATTTCAGCCGCACATGACATGGGATACACGCTCTCCCAGCCCGGGGCTGAAAGTTGAAATGAGAAGGTTCTAACACCAAGCAGCTCTCTGGCTCTAGTTCAGGGAGCAGTGGATTTTCCAAATCCTCCTTGCTTGCTTTTGGAGGAAGTGACCACGAGAGCAGCCGAAATAGGGTGGGATCTAAGTGGTTATGTAGAGTGATGACTATCAACCTGGATTACACATCCATCGAAGGGATTAAACACTCTCAATATCGAGGATCAGCAAAAAATAGCATATATCCTTGGCTGCCCTGCAATTGCGTGCGAAGGAGTTAAAACGTTATAACCCTGATGAATCCGCAATACGAAGGACGTTCTTCCCACCCTTCACTTTTCCCATCTGCAATTTCCCCAAGACAGTTTCTACACCAGCTGGTCCACCGTCGACAACCCTATAAGAAGGAGCCATGAAATTTCCTCAAAAGGCCACTTTCAAGTTGCTTGAAGAATACAAATGCAAAGTCGCGGGGAGAGCTGGATCAACTCCGAATGCGTTTACGTACAAGAACTATCGCGCGATCTGGTGGTACTTGCTCGTTTTATTGCATGCGATCGGAATTAGTAGTGTTACAGAAAATAGAATCAGATCTTTTGTCAAGTGAATCTACAAATGTCCATTTGATCCACTTCATGAGACAAAATACCAAGCATCTTAAAGATGATGGAGTTGAGATGTTCTTCTCAGTGCGATGGCTCACTCTGATTATTGGATGGACTCCTGCATGCTTTGCGAGTTGAGTCAAAAACGAGCCAACTGAGCTTGAGCCACCCCGCATATTTGCAGGTCGCAAATGGGGCAGATAATCCGAGAATATCAGCGAGGTCGAACCCAGCGATCATATTTAGCAATGGAATTGGTATCCGTTGCTTCATTTTCTAAAACATCAGAAACCAAGAATGTAGCGTAGGCAAAGGCGATTGCATACTCTGCATAGACCAATGTGAAGCACGTAATTCACGAATCGCAGCAATTCGATCACCGACCTTAAAGCCAACGACTCAAAGGCGCAGAGCTGAGCTGTTCCGACTATGCCATCGTCGCCTTTGCCTTTCTTGAAATATTTCGAAAATGAAATGGGTGCCGTCGTTAGGATTGGTACCTGAGACTACTCCAATAAGCGTTTGGCCGCGGTCAGGGATATCTTCGTTACAATTCAGCCGATCGTACTAGATTGATACCAGCGCACACTGCTCACAAATAATGTAAGAAGCATGAAAAGCCAATTTACCAAGCAGATTGAGAAAACCATAGGGAATTGGCGAGTCTACCATCACTGCCGGTCTTGACGGTGGGATCCTAAGCACTCGACTTCTTTCATTCCTGATCGTGTCTCATACTGATATCAATTAGAACGTCTCTTGTCGTTCCTTTGAGATTGTAAGACGCGAATAATTGATCGTTTGCGCTGCGACGGCAAATTCCGTACTCTGCTTGGTCAGAGTCAGAAAAGTGCGCAAACGGGGAGATATGTGGTCGACAACATTAACATGTAGATTGGCATTTCACACTCTCACCATATCTCTGAGTATTTCCTATTGTTCAACTCTATTGATTTCATGTTTGATTTTGCCGTCGGATCGGGGCCACTGTCAGGTGCTGACTGTCAGCATGCTGACTGTCAGAGACGCCTCGAGCCGCACCCAGAACCTCTACCAATCGTTCATCTATAAGCATCCCTGCTCAGTAGAGCTTTATCCATGTAGCAATTGCTCCTAAAGTTTGTCAAATATACTGATAAGTAAGATGTCGATGAAAGAAGCTCTTGTTCACGAGGATCTTGCTAATTGTGAGATCGTTACTTCACCTATCCCGTAAGTGCCCCAGTAGCGCCCCAGTACTTGATCCTACATATTGATCATTCAATCTCTAATATGGCTGTTCAGGAGTCCCGGTCATACGGAGGTGCTGATCAAGGTTGTGGTCTCTGGATCAAATCCTAAAGATTGGAAATTTCCATTGCGAATGAAGCGTCCGCTCAACTCGGGCGACGATATTGCAGGCGTGATCGAGAAATTGGGTTCAGATGTTCACGGACTTCAAGTCGGTGATCGTGTTGCTGCTCTTCACGCTTCGGGAACTCCACAAGGCTCATTTGCAGAGTACTCGGTTGCTAAGGATTATCTCACTTTTTTGATTCCAGATTCTCTTTCTTTTGAGGAAGCTGCTACGTTGCCTCTCGCATACTTGACTGGCGCATACGGTCTTTTTGACTTTCTTGGCATGCCTACTCCCTGGCGTCCGGCTACGGAGGAGATTCCTTTGCTCATTTACGGAGCCTCAACTTCGGTTGGTGTATTCTCTATTCAACTTGCAAAGCTTGCCGGCATTCACCCGATTATTGGTGTTGCGGGCAAATCCAAGCAAGTTGCCACCGATGCAGGTTGCGACTCAGTTATCGACTATCGCGAGACCAAGGATATTCCTACTGCCATTCAGGCTCTTTTGAAACCAGGGCAAAAGTTGTATTATGCTTGGGACTGCGTTTCTGAAAACGGGAGTGTTGAGACCGTGATTGATTGCGTTGAACCTGGCTCGGACTCTAAAATTAGGCTCATTTTGCCTAGCACTCTTGACGAGAAGACCACAAAAGGCATCGATATAAGCGGCGCGTCGAGTGGTCCCGCTATCGGTGATAAAGCTTCCGGGCGCGACTTTGCTTGGATTTTCTTTCAGCAACTAAGCAAGTGGCTTTTTGAAGGAAGGTTCAAGGCCCATAATTATGTGGTAGTTGAGGGAGGACTTGCAGGAATTCCTATGGCATTGGGTGAGTTGAAGGAAGGTAAAGTTAGTGGACATAAAAAAGTCATCCGCATCGCTGATACTCCTAATTTATAAAGGCCGTAAAAGATAATCGGAATCAATGTGAGGTGAAATATTAGATTAGTTTTAAATTCAAGTGATAAATTATACTTCAGTCGAAACGTTTATTATTGCTCTCATCCAGCCGGACGTTTTTTCAGGAGACGCTAATATAAAACAAGGTTTGAGCCGCCAGAAATGCGGCTCTCGCTTCTCTCAGATCGCTTTATTAACAAATACAAAAATTATATCGAAAATCGCAAAACCTTCCAACTTGACCTGTCCTCACAACGAAATCATAGCGACAGTTTAGAAGTACTTAACGGCCGGTGGAACTGACTGAGCAATTTTGTCCGGATCATGAGCTCCTTCGTTAGCAGCAACGGCAGACTCTTCAACTTTAGCAATCTCCTGAGCAAGGATGGAATCACGCTTCTCAATTTCTTCCATAGCCTTCTCATCCCTTTCAGTAAACTGGATATTTCCAGAACCGTCTAGACTTGGTTGCAAGCTAGTCGAGTGAGTGTCGGTGCGAAGGAGCTTTCCTCGTCGATCAATCTCTTCAAGACGAGCCAGGTACTCCTCACGAGGGACCCACAAACCATACGAGTTCTTGACCAAACCCATCTGTCTATGTTCCCGACGAGAAAGATACCAAAATGAGACCAAAGCAAGGAAATCCAGTACATTAAGACCGCAAAGAACTTTATAGCCAATTGGATAATAAGGCGCTTTTTGGGTAGGAAATAAGACAAGCGGTGTCCACATACTAAACGCAGCTCCGATGGTATTGCCTACAGCAGCTAACAGACCACGAAGTTCGGCGTCATCCTGGAATTCTTCGGCAGCCCAAGCAAGAAGCAGAGACCATACCGGCTCAGACATATATCCGCACAAGTTACCAAAGTAGATACCACCGATCCCAACATTCCAAATAGAAAGAAGGAGCGATCCCGTAAATCTAATTAGAGTCGCAAGAGTAAGCCATGGGAAGCGAACGTGGGTGCGATCTGATAAGTTGGCAAACGAGAATCCGACAATAAGACCCAGTGCATATCCACCGGTAGGAATCAAATTAATTTGTTCAACGCTGTAAAGACCAGTAGCCTTCAACCACAGATTGAAGTAAGAAGTCGTACCAGTAATCCAAAGTAAAACATATGAAACCATAAAGGGCCAGGGTCTCCATGATCTGAAAAACATGTCAAAGAATCGCTTAGGTGTAAGTTTCTTGGGCGCTTTCTTTCCTAAAGCATTCATTCTGAGCAAGCCAACTTCACGATCTTTTGCACTCAGCCATCTAGCTCGAGTATTGTTGGGAAAGTCAGGCACGGCATAAAAACCATAAAGAGCAATTGGGAAACCCATTAGGCCATCAATGATAAATATCCATCTCCATCCAGCAAGTCCAGCGGCTCCATTCAGACCGTGATAAATACCAGTCTGAATGTAACCAGCAAACATGTTTGCAGCGTACCCGGCTAAATCGTAGACACCCATTCTCTTAGCTAGCTCTTCGGGTCCATACCAGCAGCCAAGGATATAAGCAAATCCAGGGTAGGAGCAGGACTCAAAGACACCAAGCAAGAAGCGCAGACCATAAATTGCCTTCGCATTCTTGGCAGCAGCAATACACATGACAATGCCTGACCAAACGATTTCACAACTAGGAATCCAGATCGAGGGACGAATACGATTAATAATAATTTGAGAAGGCGTAGATCCAACAAGGTAGCCAAGGTTGAAAAATGTAGTAAAAAGGTTACGTTCTTGACCATATAGCTCAAGCTAAGTAAGAAAAGGTCAGTCATCATTCAACATCGCATATTGCTTAATTCAATAACTTGTTAACACTCACGTCTTCCTTCATACCTAGTCATAATATGCGTTAGAAATGGAACAATAAGCAATAAAACTCTTTAGACAAACAAACAAAGAAGCAACTTACCAGAGACAAAGGCATTAGAGATATTGTTCACATCAATTGACTTGAGCCCATAGGAGAATAGAGCGTAACTGAGGACAAAGAGGTCAAGCTTCATGAGATATTTACGCTCTTTCGGAGGTCTGGCAAAAGTATCCCAAATCCCTCCAAGGAAGCGCTGAAATTTGGAAGGTGTCCAGTTCGGATCATCATCAAACACATTCTCTTTAATAGGAATTGGAACATTGTTCTCGTCGACGAACCCAGACTTGGCACTAGCACCGCTAACGACGGAGTTAACTGGTTCGATGGCCGTCGTCGTCTCAACGACGGTCGACTGTTTACTCTCTAGAAAACCCATAGTTGGAGTAGAGCCAATCAAAAAATTGAAGTCTCTGGGGAGATAGCGTCGGTATGCTAGAACGAAGAACCGGCAGCGACATGGCTTCTACTTATAATCGATAGGGGATTGAAGGCCTATCAGAGATTGCGCTAATCGAAAGTGCCCCGGTGCACGACCCGGTGCACCAGCACTTACCAAGACTCAGGGGCAAAGCTTATGAGCCCTAGCCGCATGACTAACCGGCTACCTATTGTTCTGATCTCCCAATTTATTTCGGTGGTAGACACATAGAGGAACGAAAACTTATAAGCTACAAGTTTAAAAGGCCGAGGAGCATAGGAAGGCCTTGCTGTTGCCTTACATGCCTGCGTATTAGAGGAGCATGACATCGTGACGCTCTTCAACCCAGATAAGGTACTAACCCGATAAGATACTACGCTAGTTCAAGCAACGGCCACAACAGTAAAGCAAACGAAGTGTACACAGTTAAAGCTGCCAACGACTCGTCTATCTATGAATAATTGAATATCTTGCATTTTCATCTGCTTTTGACATTCCTCTTGTTGGCAACTACGATTCCAGTTGACAAGAATATTAAGACTTCTTGTTAAGACCTGAAATTGTAGCTTATATCTGCAGCACAAGATATCCAAGCCTTGGGCTGCTATTATCTATGAAGCAGCCAGGGGGCGGAAGACAAAGCTGCTGCGCCGGTGGAGGAAGCGCCACTTAGCCACCTAGCGATCAGTAAGCGGGCCGTCATCCGATCGTGCTCGCTCCCCAGTTTTCTACAATATTGAACTAGCTTAAAAAAAGACTTAAGCTAAAAGATATCAAGCTAAATCTGATTGCCTTAGACTACGAATCACTATCGAAAAATTTAAGTACATCACTTTGAAGTCTTATCAGCAGCAGCTTCTCTCAGATATATCTTATCCGCCCATATTTCACAAATGTTGAAAGAAGTATGCGTAACAGAACGGTGGCCCGTGCCGATGCGATAAGGAACGATAAAATTTGAACGGACCACCATCTGAGCAACCGTGCCCTCATCGCTTTCCAGCTCTGACCAGTTCGCACGCTCGGATACCAAATTGGATGCATTGGGAGATAAGCAGTCAAAAATAGACGGACTCAGTCACTGACAGGAACTAAATGTATTATGATCTATGTAGAAATCAGTAATTTAAGATTGCCAGTTCTTGCATCGCTGGAGTTATATCGCCCAAGGACAGACAAGTCATGCCAAGGAACTGTCGCCGGTTTCAAAACTCTATGATAGATAACCCAGATGCTATCATATGATATGATAGATATGAAGAGTCCTTATCTCGAAATAAATGCAGACCCTATGGAAATTGACAAAAAGGATTCAAGAATCAAAATGTACTTGAGTAATTACAATAGCGCAAAGTAGATTTCTTTACCGCGACGTTGCGATCATAATAAATGCGTAGTTTGGCGCCGAAAGTCCACTGCGCGCGCCGGGAGCCCGGCGACCGGTCGGCATTAACCAGCCTTGGCGGTCTATAGTTAACACAAGGCTCGGACAGCTTGCATTTGCAGATGCAAATATTGTACATAGTTGAATCATGACTCGCAGATGTCATCCGACTATCCGCTGATTCCGGCTTGTTCATAGTTTCTAGAAGATCAAGTGTCCGAAAGCCTCGGCGATAGTAATCATTTCAGTCTCTAGAAGATATGGCCAATTTTTCTTCATGACTTCGACTTCATCGGATACTATGAACCAAAAACCAGTCGCATTGATGACAATTTCAGCATAGTTTAGTTATTGCTAGTGGTCCTCGCCGATTAATTCTTGGCGGCCGCATAGTCGGCAATTTAGTAGCGTCGTACTGCAACTTACTAGTTGTTCTCGCTCGGCCAATGTAGCTTAGATATTGTAGTCAAATGCGTAATACCGTCTTAGCCGTTGATATCAAGGCCATTTGAAATCTCGTCTTTCAGCAAAGAGCAGACAAGACAGCATACAGCAACAACTTTCTTATGAAATTTAATTAGCAAATTAATCACTGCAATTTGTGGAGCTAAAGCTGTTCAATTTGTGATTATTTTAAGGCATATGGTCGTCAAGAAATAACCATACTCCTATCAAATTGCTGCCATTCCACCAGGAAAATACAATAATCCACTCGATCTATGTTCGCCAAATCAGGTTGGACCTATTTCGTACCGCGGCCGACGTGCATGGTGGGGCTGCAAGATTTTGAACTAGGAAAAGATGTAAACCCGGATGATCGGTGACGAATAGCAATCGACACTGTAGTTTCCACTTTTTGTAATTAAAGAATAGTGAGTTATGCGTATTATGTGTATCCTACCAATACAAAAGCAAATTTGTATGCAAATTAGGGACAGATTCTAGTCTACGACGATGTTACTCAGCAGCAGCAGCTTCTACCGTCAGAAGTCTCAGCACGCCTCCTTCCTGTTAGCGGCATTGGATTCTCTATGTTCGATTGTGCCATTATCATTGCTACCTGCACTATGCAACAAAGATGCCAATTACAATACAGGTGGCGTTGCGCCAGAAAGTCCTATACCACCATATCTATCCTGATCGGAACCCCGAGAAATCGAAATGATGCCGTATTCATTATAATCATTATATGGGACCATTGCAGCAATTTCTGATAGCGAGGAGAATACATACCATGGTGTATGCATCTTTTTCATAGAGGTATCGTATCCGGCCCGTAGCAGATTGCGACCGCGGTCTGAAAAGAAGATTAGCCTCGCGCATTTCCTCCGCCAATTTGCAGGTATTCACCTCCACATCATGGCGGACGGTTTATCATGCAACAGGATATAGTCGTGGCAGGCAGGGCAGCTCTGGCTGATTATTAATTTACTCGCTAGCTCTTTCCTCCGTAGAAAAGGGCTCGGGTCTTGCAAGAAAGAAAATACAATGGCAACACAAATAGACAAGCCGCATGAGCCGCGTTTTAGCGGCGCCACTTTTAGTGCCCGTTGGCATCTCGTCGTTAATACGTTCGATCTTACCTCATAGCTAACGTAATCCATAAGCGAGTTGACGCGAGTTGACCTATGCAAAACTAGCACCGCGATCATCCGCAATTTTCCAGAAGGCCTCAACCAAAACCAGTTCTGTCTTCATTAGATGAAGTCAATGTAATGATGGGTTAATTTGCTGTTGAAAAAGGCCAATTAAAATCGAAGTGGGCCGGCGGCGAAGCTCTACAGAGCCAATAAAAGTACTTTCAGCCATCGCATCAGAGGAATCGCGTCACGAAGCGATTGCACCCCTAATTCAAAAAGGCCTTCAGATCTAGAAAATCATGTCATTATTGACCATGTACTTGATATCGACGCGCGCGAATTTCCGCTCAATTGCAGTATGTTGCGAGATATGGCCAACGAATTGCTTGCGGATCGCGACGCGCCTCCAGTCGGTATTAACCGTCCTACAAGGATTATACGACGCGGCCCAGAGCTTCAAACATGTGCCAATCAGAAATACGACTAACAACGAGTATTAAACGAAGATCCAGAGGCAATACGCGTGTGGATTCGCCTTGTACGCAACAC